>AWWV01012161.1:0-27513 GCA_001974805.1 Corchorus capsularis | reverse complement strand
GGATTCATGAAGGATGGGGCAGAATGGTTGGTTAAAAACACTGATTCAAACTTGTTGGTAAGATGTTACCCTCAGAAAATCTAAAAAGTTATGAATAAGATTATGAGTTGAATTGTTCCTGTTTTTGTTAACAGAGCATTTGTACGTAGTAGTTTTGCTGACATGTCTGTCTCTGTAGGACTTGATTACTTATCTGCTGCTGCCTTTGATGATTTAATTCCATCTCATCTTGTTTTCCTAGAAGGCCGGGTAAGAAAAGTATCATCTAATGTGTTAATTATCTTCTGTGTCTGACAATTGTTCTCCATTAGAACACAAGCTCTTCTTTGTCTTGTATGAGCTGTTCATAACTTAATATCGTTGTGTACATTCTTTTGTGTGTGTTTACACTACTTGATTCTATAATGTCTTCTAGGCCACATCCACTTTCTTGGCTTATAATTAATTAAAATTGATTCATTATGATCAGCAGTTGGGCACCAATTTCAGATATTCAAAATTAGAAGTAGCCTTAAGAGAACTTTGATTGTACTCATTATTAAACTTAGTTAAATAGTATCTCATAGTTCTCTATATAGTATTGTGAAATAGTTCTCTATATAGTATTGTGAAAGTAGTGAGTTAACTGTTTGTTCCTCCTTAATCCTTGGTTTGACTTTTTTTTCCTTATTGAGGACTCACTCAACCATACTTATTCTTGGATGAACCAAGTATTCTGGACATTGTTAGGCATATACTTATTAAATTGCTACCCTTAATTCTAATTGTTCATGTTGTAGTTGGGTTGGTGGTATTGTTAGTTGTCACTCTACCACTTTGATATCAATAATCAATAAAAAGTAGTAAAGTTTTCTATGAACTTCACCACATTTAAATTATTAATATTTGAGAGTAAGCAAACTTAATTACCTACCATTTATCCAAGACTGCAATCTTAATTCTTTTATAATATTTGACAGCGGTTTCCTCAGGTTCCAATGCCAATTGTCTTCTTCTTTTCTCTTTATTGTCATCTATATTTGTTTTTTCTTTTGCTCTGTATGTTCACTTTATTTTTTTATATGATTATATCTTTCACTTCTTCTCTAGGACTTTTTTTTATGGGTATTATAAATATATATATATAATTATAATATATATATATATATATATATATTTGCTTTTACCGTAAAAGAAAATTCTTCTTTAGGTTTCTGTTTTGTAACGCCATGTTGATTTTTAATTCTCTTTTAGGTAATAACAATCTTTGTAGTTCACTTCTGAAAATACATGTTGATTACTCGCCAATATGTTAGTAATGAGCAATAGCAACTAGTGCGTCTAGAATATACCAGTGAAACAAAATATGCCTTTAAAAAACTGCACCTATCTTCTTATCAAAGATGTATGGTTCTGAGAATAGTTTCAAATTTTGTACTTTAATGATTTCAGGTCCAGGTAGATACTAAAAGTTCGGCAGATAATGCTCCAGCTTGCCAGGTACCTAATTAAGTGCTATTTACTTTCTTGATTGTGGGGAAATCTGCTAGTACTCTAATATAGAATCACCAACATTGAAAACTCCATCTGTTGAATATATATGGTTTTGTCAAGAAATTGGTTTTTGTTCAAAAGTTGAACTGGAGTTGTTCTGCCATGCTACATACACACCAGAGGAAATAGGTTCTCTTTCTCGTCTAGGGACATTGGATCTTCACTCAAACAAGGTAACTATTTCAATCTCGTTTCTTTTAATGTAAATTTGACAAATCTAATGTGATGTAGGCGGCATACAATTATTTTTATTATAGAATTATTTCACCTTATTCTTTATGTGCCTTTTTGTTTATTATAGAAAACCAGTATACTAAGTTTAAAGGGGAGAATTTCTTTTGGCCATTGGATCTCCTTTTGGCATCCTCTGTTCTGTACACTTCTTTAACAAGTAAGGCTTCTTCCCTATATAATTATCTTTAGATTTTCGATAAGCCTTTGAATATTGCTCCTTAAACTTGGTAAAATTCTTTAGCTTTTAATTTGGTCAGGACTCCGAAGTCGTTGGGGCAGTAACCGATGTCCCCTAACTCTCAAATTAGTATTCTGCCTAAAAACAAACAAAAGATGAGATTTTGTTATAATAAAATTATTTGAAATGCTCAATGCACTAAGTTAAATTGTACAGGTAAGTGGTAGCCATTTAAATTATTATATTATAATTCTGATATTGACAAGTAATTTTTTCTAACAGCTTCTTTATGATACATGTCTGATACATGTCTCTGTGACTGGCTTTTATCTTACTATATGAGCCAGCTATTGAATAAAGGTCCAAGGCATTCTTAATATGTTTATATGTGTTGTTGGCAAAGCTTACATATTATAACTTTGAATTACTTGTATGTAGTAATAATTAACAATGTATTTACTTTGTAGTGTTAAAGAAACAATTGAGAGCTACAAAAAGACTGCTTCAGATACTTATAATACTGGCTCAGTTGATGAAACTAATGCTTTGAAGCAACTCCTTTTCATGAAGCAAGTTATATCTCAATTTGATAGGAAAGAAGACTGAAGTTTCATCCAAGTTTAAATTCTTTTTGATCTTTTTTAGTCATAATTGAATGGATCATACAATTGTTAGGTGGATGTAAAATACTATTAAAGTAATAAATTAAAATTTTTTATATTATATCTATGAGCAGATAATTTTTTTTTAAAGAATTATTTTGAAATAGCGGCGTTTGTATGCTGAAACGCCGCTATATTTAATTTGAGAATTTTTTTTTTAAAAAATCCCTTGAATATAGCAGCGTCTAGACGCCGCTACTCTAAATCGCGGCGTCTAGACGCCTCTAAATAGCGGCGTCGCTATTTATAATTTTTTAAAAAAACTTATATGAGGGGCTAAAGTGTGTGATGGCGTCTAAACACGTTTATATGGCGGCGTTTAGACGCCGTTATAGAGATAGCGGCGTTTAAAACTAAGACGCCGCAAAATAACAACATTTTTTATAATGGCACCTTTGGCGGCGCCTTATCAGACGCCGCTATATGTAATAAAAAACGTCGCTATTTTACTGTTTTTCTGTAGTGTTGCAATCCATGAGAAACTTACAATGCTTGGAGGCTGGCTGCCTCCTCCCTCTCCTTGATGGTGCAAGACCTAGAAAAATAGGGAAAATTATGTAGAAAAGTGTTATGAGAGGTTGGCTAGGGTTCTAGACTTAAGGGGGTATTTATAGGGGTTGGCTTAGGGCTAATTTAGAGCTAAACAAACCCTAAGGACGTGCTTGGCTGCTCTCCAAGTCTTCAAGCTAGTCCAAATAAGAATTTAGACTTAATTGGTTCAATCCCGCATAAAAGGTCCAAGACAGTTTCTGTCCGCTGACTTTATGGGCATTTTCCTCCACGAAATCGTTCGAACTGGGCTTCTACCAAAACACGAAAGTTGCAGATCATGGAGATAGCTTTCCAACGGCTACTTACACGCCTCAAACGGAGTTCTGGATCAAAAGTTATGGCAAAAATACAGAAAGGTCGCCAAATCTGGAAACAAGTGAAGGGGCTTCAAGGTGAAGACACGCATAATGGCATGCTTGGTGCGCGCATGGCTGCAACCCGACTCCCCCTGGGCGCCCATGTAGATGGCTTGTGCGCCCAGGGCGTTGCTCTCAGCCCCAGATCGTCAGTGCCCATGTGCTTGCTGGTGGCATGTCTCGACTAGCGCTGGACGCCCATGTGCTATGCTTGGCGCCCCATGTGGTTTGCCTCGCGACCAATGTACTCCAGTGCTATGACACATCTTGACATGTCTTCTTGCCTTGAAATTCAACTTTGCTTCTTTGCTTCAAACTCTTGAAAATCAATCTTCTGATGATAAAATTGACTCTTCAAGCTCTTCAATCACGAACATATTGGCTCCATTCTTCATCCAAATTGTACTTGGAAAATATTTGTGTAAATAATCATCCAAAAAGGCTCCAAAAAGATACACAAATGGTGATTTTGCACTTTTCTTCACTTTAACACCTATAAACACAAATATACCAAATATAAGGCATAATCAAGCATAAAATACCCTAAAAGCATAGGAAAATGACCATAAAAAGATGCATAATTTTGGTCCGATCATATTTCCCCCACACTTAAGTTTTGCTAGTCCCTAGCAAACTAAGGTTAATCCTAAGAAAACAAAAAATGTTAGTCCTAAACTAAACAACATATTGATTCCACTTTCGTAGGTGTATGGTGGCACTTAGCATGTGACGCAAGCCTTTAAACCTCTATACGTCTATAAAGGAGGAGTTATAGTCTCCTGAGGGTTTACTTAACTAGAACGATACCCACAAAGATTATGCAACATTAACTAGAGACATCAAACTTTAGAAAACAAAGTACTTCTAACAAATTAAGAATTTAATCTACATTTTCTAGTCAAATGCAATACAAGTTAGTAAGAATACAAAGACCATAAGATTCAAATCAACTATGCACAAAACCACTCCAATCAATAATGTAAGTTCTAAGATCAACATACATTGGATGAATTTGATAAGGAAAACTTACCATAAGCTTGCATTTTCATCAATTTCCAAAGAGAAAGTAATATTATGGATATTAATCAAAAATTAAGATGGGTTTTGAAAGAAATAGCTCAAAATTTCTAAGCAAGGTTACTAACCCTAGAAGTGTCCATGATTTGGGGCTACTAGCTCCCTTTATTTGAGGTTACTAACACTCATTTTTACAAGTGAGACAATATTTCCTCTTTCCATGCCTCTTATCCTCTTTCCAAGGGTTACTAACTCCTTTTGTTAAAGAAAAGAGTGACAACAATGGATTAATTAATATATTTTTTTTATTATTTTTTAAAGCAAGAAAACATCTTTTCTCCTCTTAACATGAAAACACTTCTTTTTAAAAGATTTAAGATACCCTTCATACCCCCACACTTAGTTTTTGACATATCCATGACATACTTCTATAAATGTACACAAGATTCAACACAAGTTCTAGAAGTAATGCACTTGTCAAACCATTTTTGGGTATGAAAAATCTTATTAATTACACTTCTCAATCAAAGAATGAAATTATACATAAGAAAATTTGAAAAATATTTTCAATATATTCAAACTAATTAATATTATAAAAGACTATACTCATAGAAATTAAATCAAAATTTAATAGAGATACAAAACAATTTTTTTAATTTTCTTCAAAAATTCTAAAAAATTTGTCTCTAATCAATAAGATAGAAAAGAAAAATAGGATCTTGAAAATAGACTAATTCTTCCCCCCACACTTAAAAGACACATTGTCCTCAGTGTTGAGCTAGTATTTTGACAAAAAATTTCAAAACATGTTTTGGAAACTTTTGGAAAAATGAAGTGCACAAGTAAGACTCGATCTAGAAAGTGTCAACCCAATCTAATAAATCAAGCAAACTTATTACTAGCAATAAATCACAATAAATGGGATAATCCAATTGATTGAGCACATGCAAGAATTAATTCACCAAGAAAGTCGAAACTTAATCTAAGCAAATTAATCAAACATAGTATCAATCATAGCACCCAAACACATAAGTCTTACATAAAATCCAAATAGAACAAATACAAATACAAATGAAATGCATGCAATGACATGATAAAAATGCAAAACATAAAAGAGTTCATAACATATGACATCCTAAGGATAAGAATCAATGGCCTCTCCTTGCTCTCCTTTGGCCTATGGAATCACGTAGTGTGTCTTCCATTCTCTCCATGTAAGCTCTCATTTCACTCCTATGTTGCCTCATCTCTCATAGGAAGTTCTTGGAAATTTTCTTCATCAACTTCCAAGAATGGTTGTCTTGTCCCTTGTGATTGTTCAAGTCCTTGTGCATAAGTCCTTCTTTGCACATTGTACCAATGTACCTCATTGGTAAGAACTCTCCTCCTTAAACCCAAATGACTTAAACAATTCACATCAATAACATTGTCTTCATTGTTGAAGCAATATTCACCATCAACTTCAACTCCTTCATGTCCTTATCACTTAAGAGTCTATATGTATGAGATGCATGAGATAATTGTACAATGATAATATGCATTGAAAAACATTCAATTCAAGAAAATTAATTGATATGCATCAATCATCAATCAAACATAGGAAATTAAATTTGATTAGAGTTCAAGAAAACTTCTCTATTTTTGCGAAGTGTAAGCTCCAATGCTCTTCATGTGTGCTTCCTTTTCTGGTCTCCATTGCTTGATCGATTCCCTTGAATTGGAAATACAAAATGACCTATAACTAAGAAAAAGAAAATTCAAAATAAAAAGGATAGATGTTAGTGTAATGGGTTGCCTCCCAATTAGCGCCTTCATTTAATGTCTTTGGCTAGACATCCTCGTGCACTATTGATCGAGCTCAAATTATGTATGTTTTTATAGCTATTTTTCTATACTTTTTGCTACTTTTATATGTGTTTTTACCCTATTTTGCTAGTATTTGTGTTTTTAGGTCTTGAAGACAAGAAAAGTGAAAACTTATTGTTTTTCACTCTTTTTGGAGCTATTTTAGTGACTTTTTACTCAACTATGGATTTAGTCATTTAGAATGAAGATTTGAAGATGCGAAGTTCGTGATTGAAGATTTTTTTAAGATTTGAAGACAATTGAAGAATTAATTCAAGAAGTAAAAATTGAAGATTTGGAGCTTATTTGCAAAGGATTGAAGTGCAAAGCCCAGATCTGCCATCTTCAAGCCCGAATTCGACGTCGAAGTTACTGTCAGATTCCAGAAAATTCCAGAATCCACTTTTGACTTGGATTCTACTGTATGATGACACCTAATCCAACTTGGAGACCAAGTCATGGCTAAACCGTCCTACCCTATTCCTCCACTATATATAGCCACCTCCTGTATCACAAATCACACTTACACAATTAATCTCTCATATAGTTTATTCTCTTTTTCTACCTTTCTTTAGTTTTTAAGTTTTTCTCTAGTTTTAGAAGAGGGAGAAGTCGATACCCTCTCTAGCCATAGAGGGGTGCGGCGTCCCTAGGGTTTCAAGGGGGAGAAATCGTTCCTCCCTATCTATGTAAGTATTCTTATGCCTCTCATGAATTTTCCTAAGTCCATGAGTAGCTAAATCCTTAATACTTCTGATCCTTTGGTGAATTCAATCAATTGATTATGGTGAGATTTCTATACTTATAATTTTGTGTTAAGTTCTTGATGATAGTAGTCAAAACCCTGATTTAATTTTATGATTCTGAATCTTATTTGAGTTACGTGGCCACTAACGATGTAAGAAGAAGATCTATGGCTAGATTAAGCTTAGAATTAATCACTCAAGTTTGATTGTATGTAGCAAATTAGGTTTGTTTAATCGCTGCTTAATGGGTATTTGTCTATCGGAAGGCGAGAAATTTCTCTTCGTATGGTTCTACTTTGTAGGCATGTGTGTAAAATTAATTAATCTTAATGCTTTGTTCTCAAGTGATCTTTAAGCCCTAAGAAAGTAATCGATTGCTGAAGGAATAAAAGGGATAACTGCAGCTTTAATCGGCCTCTTATCTAAAATACATGTTGGGAAACCTATATCAGTTGTCAGTCAAGAATAAGATGCTTAATTCACCTTTTAAGTCGATGATCCATAGTTAATCTGATTGAATCATACCACTGGAGAAGAAGTATGCTTTATAAATATTGTTTGCTTTATTAATCTGCTTTAGATTTAGATTTAGATTTAATTTGTTTTGCTTTATTTTTAGTTTAATTGTTTTCTTTATAAATTGATTTTCACAATCCCCTGTTTTCTATTTGATTTTTGGAAAAGATCTTTCTTTCTTTTTATTGCTCATCACATAACCATTCTCTGTGGGATTCGACCCCTACTTGCCCTAGCTATTGTAGTTAGTTATTGTGGGGATTATTTTTATGGTCATAGACGACACGATCATAAATTTTGGCGTCGTTGCCGGGGAAGGGAATTGAATTGAGAGAAAGTAAAGAGAGATTAGATCCAAGAATTAGTTTTTGTTTTTCCGTTTTTCTATAAAAAAAAAGTTTTTCCTTTTTTCCGATTTTTCTAAAAAAAAAAAAGAATTTTGCGTTTAAAAAAAAATTAGGGTTTCCGATTTTTGAAAAAAAAGTTTTCTTTTCCCTTTTCCCTTATAAAAAAATATATTTTTATTTTCTGTTTCTGCTTTTTAATTTTTATTTAAGAACTGTTACTGCTAATTTTTCTTTTTTAGTTTTGTTTGATTTTTCTAGGAAGTTGCATGCCAAAGACAAGAAGTAGTGGTATTGAAGGTTTAAAATTCAATCATGAGCCTGAAAGAACAGTAATTCAGAAGAAGAAGAAGACACAAAGCTGAGTATAAGAAGAGGAGTCATCCGATTCAAGTTCTCAACCAAATTCTCCTAGATCTGTTGTTTCAACATCGTCAGAAGACATGGCTGAAGAAGAACAACCCAAAACTCTGCGAGAGTTAGCTGCACCAAACGTCAATGCCAAATGCTTAGCCATTCGTTACCCAGATACTAATGGAAACTTTGAGATTAAATCTGGATTTATTCAGATTTTACCCAAATTTCACGGTTTGCGTGGAGAAGATCCTCACCGACATCTTACTGATTTCCAGATTGCTTGTGCATCTACAAGTATTCAAGGTATTCCTGAAGATCAATTCATGTTAAGAACCTTTCCGTTCACTCTTATGGATCGAGTAAAAGATTGGTTGTACCTACTACCCACTGGTTCAATCACATCTTGGACGAGCCTTAAGAAGCTGTTCTTGGAAAAGTACTTTCCTGCACACAAGGCATCAAGTATAAGAAAGGAGATTTGCGGAATTAAGCAACACCATGGAGAAACAATGCATGAATATTGGGAACGTTTCAAGACACTTTGTGCGAGCTGCCCCAATCACCAAATCAATGAACAGTTCCTGATCCAGTACTTCTATGAAGGATTACTACCGTTTGACAGATCTTCCATCGATTTTGCAAGTGGAGGAGCTTTCATAGACAAAACTCCTGCCGAAGCTTGGTCTTTAGTGGAAAATATGGCTGCAAACACTCAACAATTTGGATCTCGAGAAGTCTATTCAAGAGAAGGCCCTATAAGAAGAATCAATGAAGTTTCTACCTATTCCACCTCATTGGAGCAACAACTTCAAGAAACGAATCAGCAAATCGCTTTGCTCACTGATTTGTTCCATGCGAATTTTTCAAGTGTGCCTAGGGTTTGTGCGACTTTGGAAGACAACAAGCAAGGAGTCAATGCCGTGGGATTACAAGGAGCTTATCAAAGGAAGCCTGAACCTTATTGGAGACCTGAACAACCAAGTCAACAATATGGGAACCAAGGTAATTTTCAAGGAAGACAACGAATTGCTGCTTTTCAACAACAAAAAGATGAAAATTTTTACCAAGCATGGGATAGATTTAAGATGCTATGTGCCAACTGCCCTAACCATGGCATATCACAACAACTTTTGATTACCTATTTCTATGAAGGATTAGGATTAGATGATCAAATTCTTGTTGATAGCATCGATAATATTCCCTTGTTTGATAGAACTCCTGATGCCGCATATGAAGCATTGGAAGCTTTGTCTAAAGCAATTGAGCCCCCTAGCTTTAGAAAGAAGGAAGATCGAGCGTAAGAAGCCAAGAAGGAGCTAGAAGTCAACAACAAAGAAGTTCAACCACCCCTAAAGATCGACCAACCAAGCAATTCAACCAATAAGCAAGATATAGATCCTAAACATAGAGCTAAAATTGGAAGTATTCTTCAACGTAAAGTGGAGTATTTTCCCCAATTTTGGCAAAGGTTTAAGAAGCTATGTGTTGCTCACCCTCATCATGGTTATGATCAAAGAAGATTGGTTCAAAACTTCTACAAAGGATTAAGAGCTTCTGATAGATTGTCTGTCGACACTCTCATCTATATTCCCCTGTTCGATCACAGCACTGCTGACATATATGAGATATTGGAGAATTTTGCACAGATGTTAATCAATACACCGAAGGAAGCTGCTCAAGGACTCAGCCCAGCTAAGCCTATGCCCCACAAGCCATCTTGCCCTGCCATAGCTCGGCCATCGACATCACATGGCCGGCCAACACCTTCCTAGACAGCTCAAGCCCTTGCGCCTAGCCCGGCCACCCGAGCCACCTGTCCGGACGACACCAGCCCATGCTACGCCACATGCCCGAATGAGCCAGGCCACCACCGCGCCTCCTGCCTGGCCCTGCTCAGCCCTGTCCGCTCAACCCGCGCCATGGCCCGTGCCAGCTGCTACGCCGCCCATGCCATGCTCGGCCTTGCCCGCTCCTTCCGCGCATATATCCACACCATACCAGGCCATGTCTGCACCAGGCCACGCCACCAACACACCGTAACCAGCCATGCAAGCTTCCCATCGAGACATCACCGTGCCATGCCCAGCCCTGTCCGCGCACCATGCCCGGCCATGCCCGGCCTTTGCTAAGCCATCCGCGCGCCTCACCGAGCCACTACGAGCCTTTGCCGCGCCGCCTGAAGACATTACCATGCCATCGCCAAATCATGCTGCTTTGATTCTTTCAAGTCTTGATAAGATTCAACTTGAAACAATCAAAATCATTGAAGAGAGTAGAATTATCGAGGACCTGTTGAAGGATTACACCCAAAATTCCTTCACCCTTGAAGAATAACCTTCTTTAAGGTAGTCTAGCCAAAGACCTTAAAGAAAGGCGCTTATTGGGAGGCAACCCAATATTTTTACTAACACTTAATATTTTCTTTGTTTTATTTTTCTTTTCTTTTTTAGGATTTTCAATACCAAAGGAGACAAAGGAGCTTTTCATCGATATGAAGAAATCCAATTGGAGCTTATGCTTGGAGAATAGAGAAGCTTTCTTTAACTCTATCTTTTTCTTGCAATGCTTTGATTGATTTTTCTTTGATATGCGATTCATATAGATATAGATATTATATAGGTTAAATAGGATTTTAAAAGATGCATATTTATTTTTGCTTTGATTTTCCACGCTTGTTTATACATTTGGGACATTGTATCTTTTAAGTGTGGGGTAGTGAGCCTAATTGCACGTTAAATTGGTATAATTTTTTCGAAAATTTTGACAAAATTTTGATTTTATATGCACATATTGATCGATTGATTTGATTTTTTATTGATGATTGCTTAGAATTTTTAAGAATGTTTGACTCATTGATTTATTTATAGTATGATATCTTATTTCTTAGATTAGGTATAATTGAAGTCTATGATAATTGCTTACCATAGATTATTTCTATGATTGCCTATTTTTAGAACTTGTGTTTAATTTTTATTGAAACTACACTTATGAGAGTATTTTATGAATATGTCAAAAATAAATGTGGGGGACTATCTATATTAGAAGGGTAGTTTTAAAAAATCTTTTTCTTAAAAAAAAAAGTGTTTTTCATGTAAGAGGAGAAAAGATATCTTTTGCCTTAAAAATTTAAAAATATCCATTGTTGTCACTCTTCTCTTTATACAAAAGGAGTTAGTAACCCTTGGGAAGAGGATAAGAGGCATGGATCGGCAGAAGATTGTCCCTCTAGAGTGCTAGTAGTCTCACAAAAATAAAATAAATGGCGTCAGTAACCCCTAAGCATGAACACTTTGAGGTTAGTAACCTCACTTTTCTAAAATAAATTACCCTTTGAAAATCATTATAACCCATGCGACATTCTTGATTTGTATTCATGATAAGCAATTGTTTGAGTAGTGGAGATAAAGGTGAAGACATAAGCTTATAGAAAGTAGTAGTTATAGTGATGATAAATGATGAGTGATTAGAGCTACTTTGATTATTGTTACTTAAGAATGAGGATGTTTGCTATATCTTGATCTATTGAATTGGATACTCTTAATATTCTATGTTATTCTGATTTCATAAATTGAATTGATCCTTGATATATGTATATGATTCAAAGTTTTTCAAAAGATTTGAACAAGACTCACTATCTTAAATCTTAATTTTTGTTTGTCTACACTAGTTTGCTAGGGAGTAGCAAAGATTTAGTGTGGGGGAAAATATGATCGAGCTCAAATTATGTATGTTTTTATAGCTATTTTTCTATACTTTTTGCTACTTTTATATGTGTTTTTACCCTATTTTGCTAGTATTTTTGTTTTTAGGTCTTGAAGACAAGAAAAGTGAAAACTTATTGTTTTTCACTCTTTTTGGAGCTATTTTAGTGACTTTTTACTCAACTATGGATTTAGTCATTTGGATTGAAGATTTGAAGATGCGAAGTTCGTGATTGAAGATTTTTTGAAGATTTGAAGACAATTTAAGAATTAATTCAAGAAGTAAAAATTGAAGATTTGGAGCTTATTTGCAAAGGATTGAAGTGCAAAGCCCAGATCTGCCATCTTCAAGCCCGAATTCGACGTCGAAGTTACTGCCAGATTCCAGAAAATTCCAGAATCCACTTTTGACTTGGATTCTACTCTAGGATGACACCTAATCCAACTTGGAGACCAAGTCATGGCTAAACCGTCCTACCCTATTCCTCCACTATAAATAGCCACCTCCTGTATCACAAATCACACTTACACAATTAATCTCTCATATAGTTTATTCTCTTTTTCTACCTTTCTTTAGTTTTTAAGTTTTTCTCTAGTTTTAGAAGAGGGAGAAGTCGACACCCTCTCTAGCCATAGAGGGGTGCGACGTCCCTAGGGTTTCAAGGGGGAGAAATCGTTCCTCCCTATCTCTCTAAGTATTCTTATGCCTCTCATGGATTTTCCTAAGTCCATGTGTAGCTAAATCCTTAATACTTCTGATCCTTTGGTGAATTCAATCAATTGATTATGTTGAGATTTCTATACTTATAATTTTGTGTTAAGTTCTTGATGATAGTAGTCAAAACCCTGATTTAATTTTATGATTCTGAATCTTATTTGAGTTATGTGGCCACTAATGATGTAAGAGGAAGATCTATGGCTAGATCAAGCTTAGAATTAATCACTCAAGTTTGATTGTATGTAGCAAATTAGGTTTGTTTAATCCCTTCTTAATGGGTATTTGTCTATCGGAGGGCGAGAAATTTCCCTTCTTATGGTTCTACTTTGTAGGCATGTGTGTAAAATTAATTAATCTTAATGCTTTGTTCTCAAGTGATCTTTAAGCCCTAAGAAAGTAATCGATTGCTGAAGGAATAAAAGGGATAACTGCAGCTTTAATCGGCCTCTTATCTAAAATACATGTTGGGAAACCTATATCAGTTGTCAGTCAAGAATAAGATGTTTAATTCACCTTTTAAGTCGATGATCCATAGTTAATCTGATTGAATCATACCACTGGAGAAGAAGTATGCTCTATAATTATTGTTTACTTTATTAATCTGCTTTCGATTTAGATTTAGATTTAATTTGCTTTGCTTTATTTTTAGTTTAATTGTTTTCTTTATAAATTGATTTTCACAATCCCCTGTTTTCTATTTGATTTTTGGAAAAGATCTTTCTTTCTTTTTATTGTTCATCACATAACCCTTCTCTGTGGGATTCGACCCCTACTTGCCCTAACTATTGTAGTTAGTTATTGTGGGGATTATTTTTATGGTCATAGACGACACGATCAACTATTCTCCTTTGGTGAAGGAACGTTAAGTGTGCTCCTTCAAAAGTTCCACGGTGATGTTGAGAGTGTCAGTCATGGCTTTGAAAAGTTCAATTATGGCTCCATCAATCTTGAGTAACTTCTCTCGAGCTTCCTTCAATTCCTTGTTGATTTCTTCACGCATGTTGTTGGAAATTTTGCCTCTTTCTCCAAGCTTCTCTTTGTTTTTCTTCTTGATCCAACTTGGAGGTGCAATTGCTTGAGTCAAAGCTTCCAATGCTTCATATGCGTCTTCCACAAATCTATCGAACAAGGGTATGTTGTTGATGCTATCCAAAAGAAGTTGATCATCGACTTCTAATCCTTGATAGAAGCACTCGATCAAAACTTGTTGTGAAATACCATGTTGAGGGCAATCGACACAAAGTTTCTTGAATCTCTCCCAAGCTAGGTGGAAATTCTCATCTTTGCGTTGTCGAAAGCTTGTAATCCTTAGCCTCCCCTTTGAAAGTTGCTTACTTGTCATGGTTGAAGATGTTGTACCTTACTCTTTCTTTACCCACTTTTCCACTACACAAACAAAATCATTAGTTTTCAAAGATAAATTTGATGAAAGTTTGGGATGAATTACATCACCATCAAACTCCATCGTCAATGAGCCATCAAAAACATTGATTTTGGTGTGAGAAGTCCTTAGGAAAGGCCTTCCTAATGAAAGAGGGCATTGGTCCTTTGTAATTTCTCCTTCCATTTCCATAACAAAAATATCAATAGGAAAAATTAAATGTTGAACTTTAATCAAAATGTTCTCTAGCACACCTTTGGGATGTACCAAAGATCCATCGGCCAATTAAAGAACAACATCAGTATATTTTAAAGGACCAACATTTAAAGTTTGATAGAAAGAATAAGGCATAGCACTTAAAGATGCTCTTAAGTCAAGCATAGCATTTTCAATGATAGTATTTCCAATTGAACAAGTAATTGAAAACATACCAGGATCCTTGCATTTTGGGGGTAAATGTCTTTGCAAAACAGTAGAAAATGTTGCTCCAACATTCAACTTACCTTGCAACCTTTTCTTGTTTGTACACAATTGCTTAAGAAGCCTTGCATACCTTGGTACTTGTTGAATTGCATCAAGAAGTGGGATGTTGACCTCGACTTTTCGAAAAATATCCAAGATGTCTTGATCTTCATCTTCTTTCATTGATTTCCTTGACTTGGTTGGAAAAGGTTCCTTCTTTGAATCAAATTTGGCCTTGACCACAGAAGTTTCCTTGGCTTCTCCATTATCCTTGACAAATTCAAGAATAATGGGTTCATCATCTTCAATCTTGATCTCCTTCGCTAGCACATGCAATTCTTCTTCTTTCTTGCTTGTCGCTTCATCCATTGTAGACTTAGTTGGATATGGTTCGTCCAACTCTTTTTCACTTCTCAAGGTAATATGAATTTGACAAGGAAAACTTACCATAGGCTTGTATTTACATCTATTTCCGAAGAGAAAGCAATATCATGGATATTAATCAAAGATTAGAATGGATTTAAAAAGGATGACTTATTTTTAAGAAAGCAAGGTTACTAACCTTAGAAGTGTTTATGATTTGGGGCTACTAGCTCCCTTTTTTCTTTTGAGGTTACTAACACTTATTTTTTTTTCAAGAGGGACAATATTTCTGCATTCCATGCCTCTTATCCTCTTTCCAAGGGTTACTAACTCCTTTTGTTAAAGAAAAGAGTGACAACAATGGATTAATTAATTAATAATAATTTTTTTTAGCAAGAAAATATCTCTTCTCCTCTTTACATGAAAACACTTCTTTTTAAAAGATTTTAGCTACCCTTCATACCCCCACACTTAGTCTTTGACATATCCATGACATACTTCTTTTTAAAACATTGGGGACAATGTGTCTTTTAAGTTGTGGGGGAAGAAGTAGTCTAGAAGTATGTCATGGATATGTCAAAGACTAAGTGTGAGGGTATGAAGGGTAGCTAAAATCTTTTAAAAAGAAGTGTTTTCATGTAAAGAGGAGAAGAGATATTTTCTTGCTAAAAAAAATTATTATTAATTAATTAATCTATTGTTGTCACTCTTTTCTTTAACAAAAGGAGTTAGTAACCCTTAGAAAGAGGATAAGAGGCATGGAATGCGGAAATATTGTCCCTCTTGAAAAAAAAATAAGTGTTAGTAACCTCAAAAGAAAAAAGGGAGCTAGTAGCCCCAAATCATCAACACTTTTAAGGTTAGTAACCTTGCTTTCTTAAAAATAAGTCATCCTTTTTAAATCCATTCTAATCTTTGATTAATATCCATGATATTGCTTTCTCTTCGGAAATAGTTTGTAAATACAAGCCTATGGTAAGTTTTCCTTGTCAAATTCATCCAAGGTATGTTGATCTTAGAACTTACATTATTGATTGGAGTGATTTTGTGCATAGTTGATTTGAATCTTATGGTCTTTGTATTTTTACTAACTTGTATTGCCTTTGACTAGAAAATGTAGATTAAATTCTTAATTTACTAGAAGTACTTTGTTTTCTAAAGTTTGATGTCTCTAGTTAATGTTACATAATGTTTGTGGGTATCGTTCTAGTTAAGTAAACCCTCAGGAGACTATAACTCCTCCTTTATAGACGTATAGAGGTTTAAAGGCTTGCGTCACGAGCTAAGTGCCGCCGTACACCTACGAAAGTGGAATCAATATGTTGTTTAGTTTAGGACTAACATTTTCTGTTTTCTTAGGATTAACCTTAGTTTGCTAGGGACTAGCAAAGCTTAAGTGTGGGGGAAATATGATCGGACCAAAATTATGCATCTTTTTATGGTCATTTTCCTATGCTTTTAGGGTATTTTATGCTTGATTATGCCTTATATTTGGTATATTTGTGTTTATAGGTATTAATGTGAAGAAAAGTGCAAAATCACCAATTTTGTATCTTTTTGGAGCCTTTTAGGATGATTATTTACACAAATATTTTCCAAGGACATTTTGGATGAAGAATGGAGCCAATATGATCGTGATTGAAGAGCTTGAAGAGTCAATTTTATCATCATAAGATTGATTTTCAAGAGTTTGAAGCAAAAGAGCAAAGTTGAATTTCAAGGCAAGAACACATGTCAAGAAGTGTCATAGCACTGGAGTACATGGGTCGCGAGGCAAACCACATAGGGCGCCAAGCAAACCACATGGGCGCCCAGCGCTAGTCGACATGCCATCAGCAACCACATGGGCGACCAGGGGGAGTCGGGGGTGTCACAACGTCCGAGTCCGGGGGTACCGAACCCTACCGTTTAACGACTTAAAGATCTAAAACTAATAAAACTAAGGGGAGTCGCCACTAATCATTTTTAACCTAGGTGTGATTAGCCACCTATCAGATTATTAAGCTTAATGTTAACCCTAACTTGGTGAAGGTAACACTAAACCTAATAAACGACCTACTAACCAGAGTCCTAAGGATTCGGGAGTCGGGTACGTGTGGGGAAGGATTAGCACCCCCATGACGCCCGTCAAAAGACGGCATTGACTAGTCTAGACTTAACTATGGGTTTCCAAGTTCGGTTGTTTTCAATCTTTAAATATATTCATGCCTATTTATTTCTTTTACACTAACTAGATTACTAACTAACATAGTATTGTCTATTTTGCTACTTTTGTCATTTTTACTCTTTTCTTACTCTTTTTACTCATTCCTCTTTTCTTACTCTCTTTTATTTATTACCACTTTTTACTCTTCTTTGTTTTCTTATACTGGCTACCATTTTACTCTTGGAATTACTGATCACCTTTTACTCGTTACTGATTACTATTTTACCCTTACTAATTACCACTTTGCTCATACTGATTACTGTTTTACTCTTACTGATTACCTTTTATTGATTACTATTTTTCTCTTTACTGATTACCTTATACTGATTACTATTTTACTCTTACTGATTACCTTTTGCTGATTACTAGTTTACTCTTTACTGATTACCTTCTTACTTTTTACTAATTACTATTTTACTCTTTACTGATTACCATTTTGCTCTCATTGATTACCATTTTGCTCTTACTAATTACTATTTTACCTTTTACTGATTATCATTACTTTTTTATTGATTACCTTTTACTATTTACCATTCTTCCTTTACTGATTACTCTTTACTTTTTATCATTTTACATTTTACTAATTACTCCTTACTGATTATTCTTTACTTTTTACCATTTTTACTTTACTGATTACTATTTTACTCTCTTGAATTTAATTACCGTTTTACCATTTTTCTCTTTACTGATCACTAATTTTACTTTCTCCTTTGAGAATCAATTTTCTGATTAATCCCTTGACTCTTAATTACTGACTTACTGATTACTATTTTTGCCTTGACTCTTAATGATCGATTTACTGATTAGTATTTCTTTTACTCTTAATTATCAATTTTACTGATTATTGTTACTTTGATTCTTAATTGCTTAATTCACTGATTACTATTACTTTGACTCTTAATTATCAATTTTACTGATTACTATTGTTTTGATTCTTAATTTTATTGGGGTACTGGACTTTTAGTGCATGGATGCATATGATGCATGTTTTTCCCGGTTAAGTGCATTTTTACCAAATAATTATACGAGGAACACCATTTGGGGACCCGCCACTCATACTGGCTAAAACCCCCATCTGGATGCTCCAAGCCTAGGAAACCCAAATTGAGACTGACAAAAATTGTCAAAGTCCCAATTGATCGTTCCATCATCGGGTCCAATTTATTATTCACAAATGACAAGGTATAATAATAATAGTAAAGAAAAAAAATAAACATGGATGCACATGAACCTTATCACTCCTTATATTCAAATTCATTTCATCAAACACTAAAACCATGATACACAAATTCAAGCCCAAATTATTAAGCATCGGGCCCCAAAATGAAGCCCGCAAAACCAACCATACATAAATCAAGATAATAGCAAGACCTAATTAAAGGTAAAAACTTAAAGCCCAAATCACATAACATAAAAAGCCCAACACTTAATCTAAGGGTTCATAGTTCAATCCTAACCCTATGACCGGGCCCTATATACCAAATTCAAGATACTACCTTTTGAAAATTTACTAATTAACCTACCTGAATTGCTTAGCAACGTTATGTACATTTAACATGGGATTATTAACCACTTGGTTCAGTCAAGAGATTTCTCTAGCTGATCTTGTTTTAAGAAATACCAAATTATTCTATAGGTATCAATCTTTTCTTCCCTCCATGAATTCATCAAGGTTCAACATATATTATTCAAAAGTTTAATTTTTATTATTAAGATTGCCTAAATTCGACATTTGTTGTTCAAAAGATCCAATATTTCTTATTAAAATCAACAAAGATCAATATTTACTATCAAAAATCTGAGTTTGATTATCTAAGTCACTAGAATCCGGTTTTTATTACCTAAAAATCCAACTTTCATTGTCAAAATCTAAGCTTTAAACTAGACCTTCAATTTACAACACCAAGATTACATTTTTATTGGATATTTTTAGCTATAATGGACTCAAAGCAAAAGAACCAGGCAAAGGGTCCAAGATTCATGACTCAAACAAACCAGACCCGCAACATAATAAGTCAACAAGGAATAAAATTAGGCAAAGATAGTAACTTAACCAAAGCAATAAAAAGGAAAAAAAAAAACCGGACCTTCTTTTTTTTTCTTCTCCTTTCGAATTCCCCTTCTCCCTTCGTTACTTCTCCAACCCTAGCCCAGCGGCGCTGCAACCTCGATTCCCCAAATCCCAGCTTATCAACGCCGCCTCTCTCACCGCTACAGGCACCCTAACGGACTCCGAACAACCAAAGCTCGAACCTTTCTCTTCGAAAATAGAAATCTCGACTCTATGACTCCCAAAAACCGAAAGACCTTGCGCTATTAATAACTCACACCGTAAACCTCTAAACGCCCTTTTTTTACCACGACTTTGACGCGAAGAAATCAACGAGAAGAGGACTCAAGTTGAAAGCTTTCCGACGATTTCGAACCTCAATCCTCTAGAAGATAAAAAAACATGAATCGGAGGACGCAAACGAAAAAGGTATTATCTTTTTGTTAAACCTTTTTACTCTTTTTTTTTTTTAACTTGAGTAAATTTTCTGTTTTTGTAGCAATTTCAACCCAAAAACCCAGACCTTGTTGAAGAACCCTAGTTTTTCTAAAACCCTAGAACAGAGATTTTTTAATCCCGAAAATTGCGCCTCCTCCCCTTTCACTCTCTCTGAAATCGAGTATTTAAACTAGACCCGTATGAGACCTCAACCGTAGATTGATCTTGATCTAGCGGCTTCCCCAATTTTGATTTTTCTGATTTCATGATTTTAATTCCGTTTGTTGTCAAGGACCACTGTAACTTTGACGCGGTTTGTATTCTCTTGCCCCTATTATTTTTTGTCTGATTTCCCATTTAATCTCGCTTCACTCCCTGCATACACCCTTTGGATTGGTGAGGTGGCTAATACAGCCAACTTTGGATCCTCCTGGACCAATTGAGGGATGCCATGTCGGCAAGGTGAGTTCCCTTCCTCTCTGAAATTTCCCAATTCATTCTTACTATTTTTTCAGTTTTCCTTTCTCATGTGTGTTCTTCCCTCTGTAGGTGCCGACGTGGCGAATGACACAAGTTTGATGTATGTTCAGGGCCAATACGCGCCTGCCATATCAGCTAGAGCCTCGTCTGTTGACTTTCTGACTAATGGATCCCTATTAAGGTATACCGAAATGAAATCCTTCATTGCTGTGTTGAAATTTTGTGTAATTGCCTTTTGGAGTGGACTTTCTGTTGCTTATGTAAATTTGGGATCTAGCTTGCTTATAGTACTGCTCTCATATGCTGACATCACCTACAAAATTACTTGAGACTGAATGAATCCCTGAGATGTCAACCCTGCCATGTTCCTGTGAATTGTTTGTTATAATCTGGCCTAGCTTGTAACTTTCAATTTGCACTTATATGATACATCCTGGTCCAGGTAGTGGAAAGAGCTTACTGGTGGATTTGCCAAGAATATGCTTGCTGTAGTTTTTTTCTGAATTATTTGCTTGCTTAGATGTGAAAGTGCTTTGTTTTTGGTACTGTTGAATGTAGAAAAAAAAAACTTTGCAAATGGTGGCCTGCATGAGAGTGAGTGTCTATTGTCTTATTGGACTTGCTGGTGTGTTGATCCTTATTGAGACTAAATGTTGCTTAATGTGAATGTCCTGTTTTGGCTGAGTTGATCTTTACCTGAGCTTGTGCTTGGATGTTGAAAAACAAGTCTTGTTTGACCTTGAGAGTCTGTATTGCAAGTCTGCATTGTGTCTGTCTTTGAATTACATTGATGACTTTGATTATTGCCCTGTGCTCACTTGCCATTTTGAGCTCTGTTTGCTGGCATATGTAGTTCCTGCCTTGCCTTTAAATCATTGTACTTCCTGTTTTGAACCTTCATGCCTTGCAATTGCCATAGTCCTATCTCGAGTTATAGGTTACCTTAAACATTTTTCTTTTACCCTTGCTGATACATTTGCTTTTGTCCTCCTTGTGGCTTCATTGACAATTTGAGAATGAGGCCAAATCTCATCCCTCGTGTTTTATGTCGCCCTAAAGCTCCTTTTCCCAAGCGCATACGTGTACACTTACTGGTAGTGTTCATGTTTTCAAACCTTGTGGAACATTTCTTGTGCTTTGCATTTCTCTTCTTTTCCTTGCAAGGTCCACTCTATCGAAGGCATTTGAGATCGACTCCAGTGAGGGTAGTGCAGTTTCTTCATGTGCCAAATGGAGAAGAAAGGAGAGACACAAAGATGATTCCAATGAGAAGTACCCTATAGTATTGTAGCCTAAAAAAACCTGTAATTGTAAACAAAACTAGAGAGAATAGTGAATGTAAACACACTTCTTATTTTTACTATTTTTGTATTTATTCTTTTTTTGCTTATATGAATGTAGTTTAAATAAATAAAGGCTAATTACATGAAATGGTCCAATATGCCATGTTTCATGAAACGGCCTCTAATATGATTAACAACTAATGTGGTTAATAGTTAGCATGACTAATGGGAAAGGGAAGGTAGATGGGACATACTTAAAAATGAATATGAGAAACACAATCGAAAACTAAATCTATTACTAAAAGTAATTAAGCTATATGATTAAAGTGTAACAAAACTAAATTACTAAATGAAAATATGCAAAAATTCCAAAGGTATACATTAAGATTCTTTCAATTTTCAATGCAATCTAAATAATCTAAATGAATTAACTAATCTAATTTGAAGGTGAACTTTAAAAAAAATGACTAAGATGCCCCCTAAGTGCAAAAATGACCAAAATGCCCCTGGGTGCAAAAACGACCAAAATGCCCCTGGGTGCAAAAATGACCAAAATACCCTTGGGCGACCCTAATGCCAAATAAGAAATGAATAAATTTAAATTAAAGGATACATGAAAAAAATAGGTGTCTACAGCTGCCCCTCTTTGTGTGCTTTCTAACTATCGGGAAGTCTGCAATGAAGTAGTTTGCATACTTTTTGAGAATTAGGAAGTGCGCAAAGACGTAGACACCCCTATTTATTGAAGGCTACGAAAACTTTATTTGCTAAAATCTTGAGGAAGGACCACACTGAATCATCTTAAAGCCAATCTTGAAGATGCTATACCGAGTCATCTGAATTCCTGAAAATTTTCTTTGAAAAATATACTTTGATGAAAGTTAGAATGGCGATGCACTGTCGAGTGCTAATGCAATGTTGTATGCTGATGATAAGTGTAATGCGAAATGTACATGATTTGGTTTGAATATATTTCTTTTGCCAAATTAATCAGTAACAATATGTAGCTTCCTTGTGTTCATCTTGACTTCTTGGCCCTAGACTTCCTCTTCCAAGCCCTCATCTGCAACCTTATTCTCTCTTGGTCTTATATAACCCACACTATTATCGATACTTTACCCTTATTCCTTTCGAATTCTTTGCCCCGAGTAATGATTTTATGCTCCTTTATATCTTTTACTAATACCTCCTCTTAAACAATTAAAAGCGACCATTCCCATGTCTGTTTTCAGCTATTTATTTTTAAACAAATTATGAAAAACCAAACCAATGTTTATTTACAAAATGTAATGCCGAAAGGAAACAAATTTTACTAAAACTTCGAAATTTCATTAATAAAGGAATGTGTACAAACAGAAAGAGATAAACTTACGTAACAAGGAATTTAATACGTATACTAATAAATCATGCTGAAGAGATAAAACCTCATGTCGATGAATACTCCGACGACGGTTTTGTGACGTTTGCCGAAAGTTCTTCGAAATTGGTTTATGTTGCCTTACCCAACTCAGTCTGGACCAGATCCTTACCCTCTTGTCCTTAAAGATTCTCTTGAAGTGTAATGCCAACAGACTATATCTTTCCATCTTCCACTTGAGTCGCCCTTTTCTGGTTTTCAACTCAAGTCCCCCCTTTTCCATCATTCACTTGAGCCGCCCTTTTCGGGTTTTCAACTCAAGTGACCCCCAATGGATCCAAGCCGCCCTTTGCGGGTTTTCAACTTGGACCCCTCCTTATATTTTGCGACCTCTTTCTTTTTTAGGCCCAGTTTTTTTTTTCTTTTTGCGACCTCTTTCTTTTTTAGTCCCAGGTTTTTTTTTTTTTTAGGCATAGTATTTCTTGACTATGTCAGAGTTGATAGGCCTGGGAAATTCTTCCCCATCCATCTCTTGTAAAATCAATGCCCCACCGGAAAATGCTTTCTTTACCACGAATGGGCCTTCCCAGTTAGGTGCCCACTTGCCCCTTGGGTCACCCTGTTCTGGTATGATCTTTTTCAGTACCAAATCTCCTTCTTTGAACTCCCTCGGGCGTATTTTCTTGTTAAATGCCCGCTCCATCCTCCTTTGGTACATTTGGCCATGACATAAAGCCGTTATCCTTTTCTCGTCAACCAAGTTGAGTTGATCATACCTCTCTTGAACCCATTCAGACTCTTCCAATTTAGTCTCTCGATATACCCGTATGGATGGTATTTCCACTTCGATTGGTACTACTGCCTCCATTCCATATACCAAAGAGTACGGAGTTGCCCCAGTTGAGGTCCTAACACAAGTCCGATAAGCATTAAGAGCGAAAGGAAGCTTCTCGTGCCAATCCCTATATGTCTCTGTCATCTTCGCCACAATCTTCTTAATGTTCTTATTGGCTGCCTCCACTGCACCATTCATTTTAGGTCTATAAATAGTTGAATTACTGTGCACAATTTTAAATTCTTTGCAGGTTTCTTCCACTAATCCTTGGTTCAAGTTGGATGCATTGTCAGTAATAATTCTTTCCGGCAACCCATATCTGCAGATAATCTCCCTTTTGATGAACTTGGTGACTACTGCTTGAGTAACACTCGTGTATGAAGCTGTCTCAACCCATTTTGTAAAGTAATCGATTGCCACCAATATGAATCTATGCCCATTTGAAGCCTTGGGGTTAATAACTCCAATCACATCTATCCCCCACATTGAGAAAGGCCATGGAGCTGACATTACATGTAATGGGTTTGCGGGCACGTGAATTTGGTCTGCATAAATTTGACACTCATGGCATTTTCTGACATACTTGATACAATCGGTTTCCAATGTCAACCAATAATACCCTGCTCTCATAATCTGCCTTGCCATCTTGTGCCCACTGGCATGACTCCCACATGAACCTTTGTGCACTTCTTCTATAACCCTCTTGGCCTCTACCGAACCCACGCATCTAAGCAACGTTTGGTCACGACTTTTCTTGTATAAAGTATCTCCCTCCAGGAGATAACCCATGGCCATTCTCCGAATCACTCTCTTGTCATTTTCTGTGGCATGTTCTGGGTACTTCTGGTACTTGATGAACTGAAGGATATCAAAATACCATGGATTCCCATCTACTTCATCCTCCACACTCATCACATGGGCCGGGGAATGTTTCATCTGGATCTAGATCGGCTGAATCTCTATATTGGTGCCCAATTTAAACATTGAAGCAAGGATTGCTAATGCGTCTGCCAACTGATTATTTTCTCTAAGTACATGATGAAATGTAATCTTCTCAAAGGATTTGACTAATTCCATCACATGGTCTCGGTATTTGATTAACTTTGGCTCCCTTGTCTGCCATTCTCCCTTCATTTGGTAAATTACTAAGGCTGAATCACCATAAGCCTGCAACCTCTTTACTTCTTTGTTCAACGCCATCTGAATTCCCAAAATGCAGGCTTTATATTCAGACACATTGTTTGTGGCCGAGAACATTAATCGAGCTGTAGCTGGGAGATAATCACCCTCAGGGGATATCAATACTGCACCTATCCCCTGTCCTGACAGGTTTGATGCCCCATCAAAGTACATCTTCCATATTCCTTCCTCATCTTCTACTTCCTCTACCTGGCATATTGTCATCAAGTCTTCATCTGGGAAATCAAACTGCACCGGTTCATAATCTTTGCTAGCTCGATCAGCTAAAAATTCTGCTACAGCGCTTCCTTTGACTGCTTTTTGAGACACATATACTATATCATATTCAAACAATAAAACCTGCCATCTAGCTATTCTTCCTGATAAGCCGGGTTTTTCGAACACATACTTAATCGGATCTAACTTGGAGACCAACCAAGTAATGTGATAGAGCATATACTGTCTTAGCCTATGAGTTGCCCATGCGAGTGCGCAAGACATCTTCTCCAAACCTGAGTACTTAACTTCGTAATCAGTGAATTTTTTGCTCAAATAGTAAATTGCCCGCTCTTTCTTTCCAGTTTCATCCTGCTGCGCCAATACACAACCCATTGAATTTTCCAGAACCGTTAAATACAAGATCACAGGCCTTTCTCTCACTGGAGGTACTAACACTGGTGGGTTGGATAGATATTCTTTAACCCTATCGAAAGCACCTTGACAATCCTCATCCCATTCTCCTGGATTTTTCTTCTTGAGCAACTTAAAGATTGGATCACATTTTGCTGTCAGCTGGGATATGAAACGAGCAATGTAATTCAGCCTACCAAAAAATCCTCTAACCTCTTTTTGATTCCTTGGCGGGGGCAGATTTTGAATGGCTTTTACTTTGTCCGGATCTACTTCAATCCCTTTCTCACTGACTACGAATCCAAACAACTTCCCTGAAGTGGCCCCAAAAGTACATTTTGACGGGTTGAGTTTAAGCTGGAACTCTCGGAGTCTTTCAAAGAGCTTTCTCAAATTCAATAAATGCTCTTCCACCGACCGAGCTTTAGCAATCATATCATCAACATATACTTCAATCTCCTTGTGCATCATGTCATGGAAAAGGTTCACCATGGCTCTTTGATACGTTGCCCCGGCATTCTTCAATCCAAACGGCATAACTTTATAACAGAATACCCCCCAGGCCGTGACAAACGCGGTCTTTTCTCTGTCCTCTGGCGCCATCTTGATCTGATTGTATCCAGAAAATCCGTCCATGAAAGAAAACAAAGAATACCCTGCTGTGTTGTCTACATAGAACATCAATATGTGGCAAAGGAAAATTGTCCTTCGGGCTAGCTCGATTCAAGTCCCGATAGTCCACACACATCCTTACTTTTCCATCCTTTTTTGGTACTATGACTATATTTGCCTGCCATTCTGGGTATCTGGCCTCTTCTAAGAACCCCGTATCCAGTTGCTTTTTCACTTCTTCTTTGATCTTTAACAACATAACTGGCTTCATCCTTCTCAATTTCTGTTGGACCGGCTTACATTCTGATCTGATAGGCAATCGATGTACTGCAACTTCTGGATCTAAACCTGGCATGTCTTGGTACGACCATGCAAACACATCCACATACTTCTTCAACAGATCTACCAGCTCTTGTTTTTCTTTTCTTGACAAAGTAGTACCAATTTTAACCTCCCTTGGTTCTTCTTCTGTCCCCAAATTAATCGATTCAGTAGGTTCCTTATGTGGCAATATCTGTTTTTCCTCCTGTTCTACCAATCTCAAAAGGTCTGGGGGTAAGGCCTAGTCCTCAGTGTCTTGATTGTCAGGTTCGTCGGCGAAAACTGGTTTTTCGAAATCGAACCCCAGCTCGTCACGAGCGTCTTTGCATTCATCGTCAGTCGGCCTGAGAGACAAAGCAACAAAATATATATACCAAGGAAAGAATATATATAGTAATGAATGAATGAAAAGATGAAAAATATATGGATAAACTGGTATTGTCATAAACATTCTTGAGGTGGTATTAGTACTTAAGATAAAAGATTAATTACATTTCTGAATCATCAACAAAGATAGCTCTTTCATATTCAACCCAGTTGTTCAGGACTTCTCCTGGAGCTAGCTCGCGAATCCAAGGACAATCTTGTTCCTCCAGAGTATCATCAGTAACAGCATTGATGTCCAGATTCTGTAACTTTTCCTCAACCCTGGCTCTTCCTCTGGTGCAGCTTGGTTTACCCAACCGACTGACTTGAAGGTCTCATACAAAGGCGGGAACTTCATCTTCTCCTCATCCACCCTGTGTCCCATCCTTGCCAGCTTCCTTTTCTTCGTCCTTTCTTCAGCTTCTACCCAATCCTTAGCAGTTGGTTTAAACCCCAAACCAAAAGGGCCCTCATGTACCAGTATTTCAACAGCCTGCGTAGTACCTTGCAATTCTGTTCCTAGACCTTTTCCTTCCTCAAACCCTTTCTTTAACATACACCTGATACTCATAATAGAATAGTCCATCATGCTTTTGGGGATGACTTCCGCCACTTCAAAAGTCCTGAAAGAACATTCATATGATCCCTCTGGTGGTTCAACATAGGAGAAGCCAGCTGTACTTGCCACCACATAGTCCTCCTCTCCTTTGACTTCAACAAACTTTTCTGGAGTGAGGAATTTCACTACTTGATGTAAGGTGGATGAACAGCCCCAGCCTGATGGATCCATG
>AWWV01012159.1:0-47118 GCA_001974805.1 Corchorus capsularis | reverse complement strand
TTATTATATATTATTATATCAGGTATAGATAGTCGAGTAATCAAAATAGAAATCATCAATAGTTAAGTGACCATATGGAGTAGATG
This sequence comes from Corchorus capsularis, assembly GCA_001974805.1. Lineage (NCBI taxonomy): Eukaryota > Viridiplantae > Streptophyta > Magnoliopsida > Malvales > Malvaceae > Corchorus > Corchorus capsularis. The sequence goes on along the minus strand of AWWV01012159.1, from coordinate 47,032 downwards.
AAATCTATAGCTCTTATAGTCAAATACAAGTAGGAAAGAGATTCGTCACCCACATAGGCATGGGCGCCCATCCACAGCCCTGGCGCGTGCGCGAGATGGCCCCGATTTCCCCTGTGCCCACAGCTCCATAAGCCTTGCACCCAGCTTGACAGAAGCTTGGCGTGAAATGTCTTCTTGATTTCTTGATTAAGCTCGTTTTTGACTCTTTCATCTTGGAATCTTTCAACGATCATCCTCATGGCTTCCATAAGCACAAAATTGACTCCAATAGGTCTTCAATCACGAACTTTGAATCTCCAAATCTTCACTCAAAAAGTCCATTTGCATATATGTGCCTTAATTCATCAAAATAGGTCCAAAAGCGCTAAAATCATCATGTTTGCACTTGTCATCTCTTCAATACCTACAAACACAAATATAAAAATTATAAGTCACAATCAAGCATAAATACTACAAAAATCATAGGAAAATGACCATAAAAATTGGACATATTTTGGTCCGACCATAATTCCCCCACACTTGAACTTTGCTAGTCCCTTAGCAAGTCAATGGGTTTTTCTCAAACACAAAAGATTTGAAAAATCATTTAATTGCACACACATAACAAGGATCAATTCAATCATGAAATCAAAAATAGCAGAGAATAATAAGAGTACTCAATTCACAAGATCAAGAAATAACAAGCATCATCATTCTTAAGTAAACATAATAAAAGAAGTTCTACTTACTCACCATTCTTGTCATCACATGACTACTACTTACCATAGACTTGTATATACATCTATATCTCCACTACTCCATAGAAATGTAATATCATGGGTACAAATCAAAAGGTCTTTCTTAGGGTTGTAATGTGGCTAAATGGTAACTGAGCTTAAGAAAGAAATGATCTAGGAATTCAAAGTATTCAAGGATTAGCAGAGTATCTTCAAGGAGATCAATCACAATCACAAACTCTTGTGTAGGGTTCCTTCTTCCTTCACTTAAAGAATAATGCCAGCAAATTAACTAGGAGTGTTCATGATTTTTTTCTCTCTCTCTCTCTCTGTTTTTTTGTTTTTAGAGTGACAACTATGGAACATATCAGAAGCATATCTTCGCCTCTCTTTTCTTCATAAAAACATTCCATTACAATGGATAACAAGCAACAAAGATTCTCTATCACTACCCATCATACATCACATAGGTCCCCCACACTTTTCCTTTGCATTACCCTCCAAGAGCACGAGTAACAAGTCCACAACTCTACTAACCAAGAATAAAGGTATAAACTTGTTTTTCATGTTAAGGGCTCTTTGGGTAAATAGGCTATCAAAGAAAAAAAGGCTTAAATATATTCAATAGGCTCTAAGGGCTACTAATGACAATGTACAAGGGTTGGCTATTTGGCTCTTGCTATTCAAACAAATGCCTTAATCATTTTCATACCCATGACATACTTTCATAAACATGTAATCTCGAAAAGATTCAACACAAGTTCTAGAAGTAAATAATCATGGAAGCAATGAATGAATAAGCTCATATCACAATCTAAAATTATACCTAATTCTAAGAAAATCAAATGTCGTCATGCTAGAAATCAATCAAAGAATAAAACATTCTTAAAAATCATAAGCATTCATCATTCATAATGAAATAAATCATTCAATATGTGTATGAAAACAGAAATTATTTTTTGAATTATTTCTCAAAAATCTATGGGAGAAAGATCAATCAGCCAAAACAACTAAAACTAAAACTAGAACTAAAGACTGAAAACAATTCCATTTTCATAGGTGTACGGTGACATTTCGCATATGACACAAGCTTTTAAACCTCTATATGTCTATAAACGAGGAGTTATAGTCTCTTAAGGGTTTACTTAACTAGAACGACATCCACAAACATTGTAAAATAAGAACATAAACATAAAAGCAATTAAAATATCAAGCATTCAACCCCCCCCCCCCAACTTAAAATTAACATTGTCCTCAATGTGAAAGCAATCAAGTAATCAACACAATCAAAGGTTGCTTGCGAAAAATAAATAGATGAGGGTTGAGCGGAATACCTGGAGTGTTGATGAAGATGCTACTTAAACAAAAAGACTAAAAATTAAAGGGAATGGGGAAAGGGAAACTTGAAAGAAAAAAACCAAGTCCTAAGTGCAATACAGAAAATCCTAAGACCTAAGATTGAAATTTGAAACGACTAAATAGCCTTATTACCCCCTGAACTTTGCAAATTTAGACCAGTTTGCCCCCTGAACTAAAAATTGTGCCATGTTCCCCCTTCAATTTTCAAAATCAAGCAAATCTCCCCCTGGGCGTGACATACGTTAGTCACGTGAGGGCACGTGACGAACGTTCTGTCTAGCTCCTGTTAAGTGCTGACGTGTATTTTACACATCAGCAATTGGTGGGCCCCCATATACAAAAGAAAGCACAAAATTAAATTATAAAGGAAAAATAAATAAAAATAAAAAACTTTTATCTTTAATTTTTATGACTAAAAATTAAAAATGAAACGAATTGAAAAAAAAAAGAAAAAAAAGGAACAGTCCTGCAAGTACACAATTGCACAGATTCAACAAAAACTACAACACGAAATTCAACAAGAAAAAATTTCAGCACTAAATTCCCAATCCCATTAAAACGCTAAATAAAATACTTTGGATAAATAAATCAAATCCATCGAACTAAATCACAGTTTAACCAAGTCTCTAGCTTTCCTTTAGCCCCAAATCTATGAATGCCCTAACTTTTTTTATTATTTTTTTGATATATTAAATCAAAACTGAAATTTCATTTCACAACCTACCCAATATCAAAGAAAATCTCAAATATTGCATTTTAAGTGCAGAAGACTAAAGAAAATTGGTAAGTAACTAAGTTCGACTTAAACAAAACAAAGGAACTTAAAGAAAAGTAATTTAGTTTTTGAATAAAAATGAAGAGCCGGGTAAGAGTACGGACTTTGGAACTTTGAGATCAGCCTTCAACATTCAATGCTCTTCGTGAATTAGCTGCTGAGTTAAGGGCCTGTACCCTTTCAATCAACTTGGCTTTCCTTTCCTTATAGATAAGCTTCTTCAAGACTTTAACTGACACTTTTCCACCATCCGGCCCAGATCTTGTTGCCGACGGCCCTTGGAGGAGACACCAGAGACAAGCTTCCCGACCCATCTCCTACTTTGATTTTGAGCAAGAATTCGAAACCACCACAAGAAAAAAAAAGGGAGATGAAGAAGAAAAGAGAACAGAGGAATGGGGTTTCCATGGTGGCAGTGAAGGTTCAACGGTGAAGATGTGAGGTAGAGATCTGAGTTGATGAATATGAAGAATAAAAGCGAAAGAAACGGGGACCAACAAGGGGTTGGATCAAGTGGTAAGCGGCTTGTTCCATCTTAAGCAGGTCTCAGGTTCGAGACCTTGCGTACGCAGCTGCCCCTGTTGGGAGACTCACCCATCATAATAACCAGGTGCGCGACGCAGGTCGGATCCGGATTAATCAGGACAAAGCCCTGGATACCGGATAGGATACCAAAAAAAAACGAAAAGAGAAAGAGCCAGGATGAAAACAAAAAGAAAAAAAGAGGCCTAAAGAAATAAAAGGGGTAGGTTTTTTTTTTACATAATAAAATATATTTTTTATTTTGCTTTTTGTTAATTTAGTTGAGTTTTTTTGGTTTTTTTTTTCAGCAATTTATTCCCACCATGGGCCCTTCATACCCCACATCAAATTCCACATCAGCACTTAACAGTGGTTTAGACGGAACCATTAGTCATGTGACGGCACATGATTAACGTCCGTCACGTCCGCCGGGGGAGGGGGGAGGGGGGGAATTGGCGTGATTTTGTAAATTGAAGGGGTAAAGTGGCACCATTTTTAGTTCAGGGGCAAACTGACCTAAATTCACAAAGTTCAGGGGACAAAAGGGCTATTTAGTCAATTTGAAACACTTGTAATATACTCAAAACCTGGTTGGAGAGTTTCTCATTCAAATGTTCGAGTATACTACACTCCTTTCGAAATTATCACCTAGCATAGGCCTTGAAATTTACAAAATGAAACAAAATTAGATCAATCAAAATAACGAAATTAAAATAAATTGAAAGGAAATTGGGTTGCCTCCCAACAAGCGCTTGTTTAAAGTCATTAACTCGAGTTTCCCATTCTTCAATCTTTAGGAAGAGGAGGAAAATAGATAGGATCTTCCAAATCTATTTCTTCGATGCCATAAGTATTCCCGCCTGTTACGTGGGTGACCTGGGTTCGATCCCCGACAACGACGCCAAAATTCTGACCGGTCGCCAACGAATCACAAGATAGTTCCCCACACATCCTTGCTAAATAGTTATGGTAAGTAGGGGTCGAATTCATAGAGAGAATGATTTATTTTCTTTTCCTAATCAATTGTCTTAAATTCACACAAATAAAAGAGAATATTGATGGTTAAAAATAAGATTAAGAACAATAAAACTAATAAAGAAAACTAAAGCAATTATTAGCAATTAACAAAGAAAACAATTATAATAAAGGCTGCTCCAACAATAGAATTAATATTACTTTGGACAGAAATAACATGGATCATCAATATCAAAAGATTATGAAAACAATGGATAGTTTGCCTAGATTTAAGGTTTTAAATCTATTAATTACCTTAGATGAATTAACCCATATCACAGTGATTAACTCCTTTTATTCAAAATATCTCTTTACCATCACAATTTAAGATCAATTAAGAATAAAGCATTAAGCATAGTAATTACTAACAAACACAAAAGCAATAAGAATATCACATACAAATCACCTTTGATCCTTAATCCCTTGGAAGGAATGGTTAGCTCTTATCCAATTGCTACCAATTAATCAACCTAGTTACTAATCATTTCACCGGAATTGATTTAGCTAATGTAAACTTAATTTATCAAGAAAGTGACGTCTCCAATCCATCAAAAGAAGTAAACATGGGATTCAAACAGAGATTTAAGAAATACCCAATAAAGATTTCATAGATAAGTGAAAAATCTCAACATGATATAAGTCGAAAGATCTCAATTAAATTCTACATTGGAGAAAAGAAAAGAAACTACTCACTCATGGATCGAGTGATCATCAAAACAATAAAGAAAAGATAAGAAAACTTAGCTATAGGGCTGACGGTTGTCCTTCCTTCTCTCAAGGATGAGAGAAATCCTAACTCTTCAAAAGATTGTAAAACATCAAAAACCTATAACTAAGGTGAGTATTTATAGGGGAAACTATCTAAGACTCCAATTAGACTTAGGATTGACTTAGACTAACCCTAGGAAGAATTGGACTATGATTTATGCCTTCAAGTCGGTCTAAATAACCTTTATGGGCTTTAATTGGGTGAAAATCGGACTTGGCCCAAAACCGATATTAAACAAAAACTTTGAGGGCAATTTCGTCATCGCAAACGGCAGAACTGGAACTCAAGCTTCAAAGACAAGTTGTAGACCTCAAAGTCTGCTTTCCAACGCACTTTGAATCGCATCAATCGGACATCGGAATCAAAAGATATGGTTGTTTTACAAAGACTGCACAGAAACCAAATCCAGTAGGAAAGGGATTCATCACCCTCACAAGCATGGGCGTCCATCCGCAGCCCTGGCGCACACGCGCGATGGCCACGACTGCCCCTGTGCCCACAGCTCCATAAGCCTTGCACCCATGTACTCTTGTAATGCACCCACCTCGACAGAAGCTTGGCATGACATGTTTTCTTGATTTCTTGATTAAGCTCGTTTTTGACTATTTCAGCTTGGAATCATTCAACAATCATCTTCATGGCTTCCATAAGCACAAAATTGACTCCAATAGGTCTTCAATCACGAACTTCAAATATTTAAATCTTCACTCAAAAAGTCCATTTGGATATTTGTGCCTTAATTCATCAAAATAGATCCAAAAAGCGCGCTAAAATAATCATGTTTGCACTTTTCATCTCTTCAATACCTACAAACACAAATATAAACATTATAAGGCATAATCAAACATAAATATTACCAAAATCATAGGAAAATGACCATAGGGTATATTTTGGTCCAATCAGACAACTGGGTTATTTCATTGTGTTAAAGAATGTCACACATTGTAAGATTTTGTATAGTTGTTTCATCATCATGTTATAATTATCCTTAATTGCATCCTATTATCATTACATTTTGTTTCAGGTAAGAGGGGTATTTATTGTCCATGCTTAATCTTTGGCGAAAATGTTGAAGCCTTGGATAAAAATATTGCATGTCAAGAACATAAAGAAATCACAAACCATATCATCCTTGCCTCATTCACTCTTTCTGTCCTTTTTGTGCTCTGTGACAAGAAAACAGAGTTATCACTATTTCAACTTGCATTCTCCCCAAACCCTAAAACATTTCTGCATAAGCAGTCAACAAATGTTAAACTATTAACTATAATAAATAATATAAAAGTATAAATTAAATAATAGTAAAACATTAGAACTTCTAAGAAATTATGTGATCATGATTTAGGAAATTTGGTAATGTTTGTCATAATCATAGTTACAACAAGATGTTCATCCACCAAGATCATAACATATGGTCGAATGTTATCATCCTTTATTCTCTTAGAATCATTATCCTTATTTATCATTATTATGTCACCCTTGTTGAATGAATTTATTCCCCATATATAGTTTATGCCAACAAAATGATATCGAATAATACCCTGGAAACAAAGAAAACATACAACAATAATAGAAGCACTCGAGCATGTTACACAGATAGATAGCATGTCAATTCATCATATATACATTGCTGCATTTTTTTGACCCCAAATGATATAGAGCGTTTTGCTGAGGATGTGGCTGGACCTTTTTTAACACCTGTGGAAGTTTTTAAATTTTTTTTAAGAAAATAAAAAATTTATACATAAATATTGGAAGAAATGAATATATATATATATATTTATACATTAGAAAATAAATTATTTTTTATTTTTCTTATATGATATCAGAGTCCAAATATATCTTTTAAGTCATGGGTGCTTAGTATAGAGATGGTCAACTCAGAAAACAATCTTTTTAGTATGGTGATGATGGATTTTTACATTGAAAGTAGGCGAAGGCATTTGTACAATCACCAACTCATGAGGATTGTACCACTAGACTTTTCGGTTGTAATGAAGATTCTCGTACTTGTGAGTTTCCAATATATTTTATTGTTATTTTTATCCTCATATCAATAGTTCTTAATATAATTACATCTTGTTTTAGGTAAGGGTTCCCCACGTGTGCTGTATGGGAAAAATGTCGAAGACACAGGAGAAGAAGTTACATATAGTGATGCTTGTTGTTGTTATTGTCAGTGAATAAAAAAACCGTACCGGACCGGCCGGTTCAACCGGTTGAACCGGGAACCGGTTCCCAGTCCGGTACCGGTATACATACAATATTGGAGAGTCAACGTGCCGCGTTGACCCGGTTCAATCACGGTTGAACCGGCCGATTTACCGGTTTTTTGATCGGTTTGCGATTTGGTCAACTTTTTCCATTTTGAAAAATTTTTAAAAAATAATTGCAAATGGTAAGAATCGAACCCCACACACTATGAATGAAGACAAAAGACTTAACCACTCCACCAAAAAGTTATTTATTGATTATTTCATCATATATTATATTTATTTTATACTAAAAAATATTTTTCTTCATAAAAATCTTTTAAAACGGTTTAACCACTGGTTCAACCGGTTAAACCAGATACCGATGGCCTCACCGGTATGGCCTCCGGTACGGTATTTTATTCATTGGTTATTGTCTATGTTTGTTGGGACAAATGGTGGTTGGAGCGGCAACTTTTGGCATGGATTTTGAAACCATAGTGCACTCATGCCTGATGCTTTGTTTTTGCATGGTGGATTTCTGACCTCTATTATAGTCGTTATTGAAAATCACCACAAAACAAATATTATTTGAATGTATGAATTTGACTTGTCACACCTTATCTCTTTTATTGTACATATGCTTAGACTTCATTTATGCTAAAAATCATAGCAAATAAAAGTAATACTATCTATTTCGTATGATGTTATTAAATGTCAATCAATTGTTAAATAAAGTAAATTCATACGTTGCGAATTCTTTCTAATATGTTAGCCAAGTTGTTATGTTGTTTTCGCTTTCTCTAATCTTTACATTATTGCAAAATTGATGGGTTTTATGAACAAGGTAAGTTTTCATTGAAACATTAATAAAAATTTAATTATGAATTTTAACAATCTTCAAATTAAACATAAATTAATTATCTTGTAATTGAGAGGATCTTCACTTACCAGTTCTCCCATAAATTCACAAATTCTCTTTGTAGCAACATTACATGATGGTATTCTAGATCTCTTAGCAGGTAGATTGGGCTCAAGTGCACAACTATTCATCTGATAATGAAGTGAATTTATGTTTAATTTTTTTTAAAATTTCAATTTCATAATTGTGTTTAAATTATTATCTACTTCCACTCCTCCATTTTTTGGGTAAATTTATTTCAATTGACCCCAGAAGTTATCACATTGAATTACCACATTAAATTATTTTTGACACCAGATGTTGTCATAATAAATATTAGTTTAAATTATTTTTGACACCAAAAGTTGTCAAAATAAATATATACTGTAAATTATTTTTGACACTAGAAGTTGTGACGTTGAGGTTTATATTGAATTATATACACCTAATTTTGTCATTATATATATATATATATATATAATATATATAAGTATTGGAATAAATGAATATGAATTCTTAGGGGATTGCTATTATACAATACTAGCGTCCCGATTCTCAATGGTTCTTCATCGAGAATAAAAATTCACCCTTTGTATTGTCTGATAATATGTTTCAGACAGATGACTCAAGCAACACATAATCCCCCTGTTATCGCTTGGGTGGTTTTATTGTCCATATATGACCCGAGAAATAATCCTGAAATAATTAAAAAAAGCAGAAAGAGAAGTCTTAATAATAAAATGAAATAATAATAATATTTCATTGTGTTAAAGAATGTCGCAGTTGTAAGATTTTTTATAATTGTTTCATCATCAGGTTATAATTATCCTTAATTACGTCATATTATCGTGACATTTTGTTTCAGGTAAGAAGGATATCTATTGTCCATGCTTAATCTTTGGCGAAAATGTTGATGCCTTGGATAAAAATATTGCATGTTAAGAACATAGAGAAATCACAAACCATATCAGCCTTGCCTCATTAACTATTTTTGTCATTTTTGTGCTCTGTGTCAAGAACATAGAGAAATCACAAACCAGTTAGATATCTGTAAAATGGAAAGATGCCTTTGGTTAAGACTCCTCTATTATAACACATGAGCAACGACAAGGGGAAACCTGAATCTATTAGAGGGAAATCGAAATTCAAATCTCAAAGTATTCAAACCTAGATCTTATCCCTTAAGAATAGGTTTAATCCTAGTTTAAATTCAATTGTATATGTAATCTTATCAGATCTTCTGTACAGCTATATAAGCTACACTTATACTCAAATACAATCAACACATTTTTCCCAATTCCATCTTCTTCTATTATGGTAATCAAAGCTTGAAAGCTTAACAACGTTTTTTTTTCTCCCTCTCTTCCCTTTTCTCTCGTCTTCATCATGTCTACAACCACTGTTTCATCAGCTTCTAACCCTTCTTCAAATCTCGTCACCATCAATTATGCTGCCCAACTTCCCATAAAATTAAACTCAAATAACTATCCCTCATGGAGGGCTCAATTCAATTCTTTATTGCTTGGCCATAAGTTACTGGATTTGTTGATGGAACAAAAATCACTCCTCCTTCCACCATTCAATCTACAGCTGCGAATGGAACAACTTCCACCATTTCAAATCCTGAGTATGAGTTGTGGTTTCAGCAAGATCAGCTCTTGCTTCATGGAATTATTTCCTCCTTAACAGAAGGAGTGGTGCCCTTCATTGCTTCTTGCCAAACATCCAAACAAGCCTGGGACAAGCTTACTCATATGTATGCCAGCAAGAGTAGATCAAGGATGATGTCTCTGAAGGACAAGCTGGCTTAACCAAGGAGTTCCAAATCTGTAAGTGAATACTTCCAGTTCATTCGTACTATTATTGATGATTTAGCACTAATCTAATCTCCAGTCTCGGAAGATGATCTTATGATCTTGTGATCTATGCTCTCAATGGCATTGGTCAAGAATACAAGGAAATTGTTGCAGGAATTCGAGCAAGGGAATCTGTTATTTCCTATGAAGAGTTAATGGAGAAGATGTGTGATTATGAGCTGTTTCTGAAAAAACAAGACTCTGCCACTGATCAAATTGTTGCAACAGCCTATTCTACTCAAAAACAACACAACAACAATGGTAACAGGTTCAAAAACCAAAATCATCAATCAAAACAGAATTTCAGGCCCTCTCAATCCACTGGTGCACATGGCACTAGGCTTACCTGCCAGTTTTGCGATAAGCCTGGACATTCTACTAAATGGTGTCGCAAAATCAAGCCTCAGAAAGCTCCAATGACTACTAATCATGCTGCTGCAAAGCCTACCTCCCACACACCAGTGAAGAACACTCCCTGGATAGCTGATACGGGAGCTTCTCATCATGTAACTACCAAATTGGAGCATCTGGATCTCAACACGCCTTATGATGGCACAGATGAGTTATATGTTGGAAATGGTACTGGTCTTTCAATTTCTCATACTGGATCTGCTACTCTTAACACTCCACATAACTCTTTTGCATTAACAGATATTTTAGTTGTTAGCCAACAACAATCTTGTTTCAGTTTCCAAATTTTGCAAAAATAATAATGTCTCATGCGAATTTTTTTATTCTTGTTTTTTGGTGAAGGACTTGTCTACGAGGAAGCCATTGGTTCAAGGCCTGAATAAGGATGGTGTATATGAGTTTCCTCCTGCTGATTCTCTTCTTGAAGGGAAAACTTTAGCTTTAGTTGGCACTAGACAAAACAAGCGCATCTGGCATCAGAGATTGGGCCATCCTTCATCTCAAACCCTGCAATTTCTTGTTAATCATTTTGATTTACCTTGCTTTAAAAATTCAGCTACTGAACTTTGTACTTCTTGTGCTTGCAATAAAATCCATAAGTTACCTTTTGATCTTTTGAATTTTGTCACTAAAGCACCACTTGAAATTCTGTTTACTGATGTTTGGGGTCCAGCTCGTATTCCTTCTCCTGATGGAATCAAATACCATGTCAGCTTTGTCGATTATCATACTAGATATACTTGGTTCTTTCCCATGAAGTTTAAGTCTGATGTCTACTCCATCTTTCCCAAATTTAAAATTCTTGTGGAAAGGTTTTTTAAGACAAATATTCTGACTGTATTCTCTGATTGTGGTGGTGAGTATGAAAAATTAAAGTCCGTTTTCAGTTCCTTTGGCATTCAACACTTGCAAACGCCACCACATACCCCTGAGAACAATGCTGTTGCAGAACGGAAGCATTGCAGCATAGTGGAAACTAGCCTTACTATTCTTCATAATGCATCCATGCCTTTGAAATTTTGGCCTTATGCCTTTCAAGCAGCTGTCTATCTGGTAAACAGATTACCAAGTAAAGTTCTTTCTAATAAAAGTCCTTATGAATGTTTGTTTCATCAGACTCCAAATTACAGTAAACTCAAAGTTTTTGGATGTCTATGTTTTCCTTGATTAAAACCTTATTCTCAACATAAGCTTCTTCCCAAATCAAGGCCTTGTGTTTTTCTAGGATATGCAAAAAATCAGAATGCCTATTTGTGTTTAGACTTAAATACAAACAGGATCTTTGTCTCTCGTCATGTCCTTTTCAATGAATATAGGTTTCCTTTTGCACCTTATTCCAATTATGCAGCTTCCCAGCCTCCTGCTTCTCAAACTAGTGTGCTCACTGATGTTCCAGTTACACAAGCAGTAGTAACACAGCAGCCTCTTTCCATTCACTCTTCCAGTGCTGATGCAAACTCTTCTACACCTCCACCAGTGGCTTCATCAGTGGACAACTCTGCTCTACCAACTAATGAGGTAACAAATTCATTCTTCTTCCAATATTCAACCTGCATCTTCTGTCTCTCAGCCTACCCGTACTCATCCCATGACAACTAGATCCCAAAATCAGATTACAAGCCTAAAAAGATGTTCACAGCTACCAAGTATCCACTTGAGCCGAATGAGGAACCAACTTATGCTTCCAAGGCTGTAAAAATTCCTCACTGGAAAGAAGCAATGCATGAAGAACTAGAGCCTTTGCATAAGAACAAGACTTGGGAGCTAGTTCCACCACCTTCTGATCGAAATGTCATAGGCTGTAAGTGGGTCTTTCGGGTTAAAAAGAATTCTGATGGGAGCATTTCCAGGTACAAGGCAAGACTAGTTGCCAAAGGTTTTACACAGAGAGCTGGACTGGATTATCATGAAACATTTAGTCCTGTCATTAAACATGTTACTGTACGAATGGTATTAAGTATTGCAGTGTCAAATGGATGGCCATTGCAACAAATGGATGTTAACAATGCATTTCTGCAAGGGGAACTGAAAGAAGAAGTCTTTATGAAACAACCACCCATGTTTGCTGACAGAGCTTGGCCTCACTATGTCTGCAAGTTGCAGAAAGCTCTTTATGGTTTGAAACAGGCTCCAAGAGCTTGGTACCATGCCTTGATTACGTTTCTCAAAACCTATGGTTTCCAAAATTCACTTGCTGATACTTCATTGTTTATATAGTGCAAAGATGACATTTTAGCATATATGTTAGTATATGTTGATGACATTATACTAACTGGTAACAATGATGAGTTTCTGAAGAAGTTCAGTGCAGCTCTTTCATCAAAGTTTTCTCTAAAGGATCTTGGACACTTTAATTACTTCCTCGGTGTTGAAGTTGAGACTAGAAATAATGGAATTTTTCTCTCTCATAGGAAGTACATCACTGATATTCTGGACAAAGCTAATATGAGTGGAGCAAAGACTAGTACCACTCCCATGTCAACAACAACTGCTCTCACCTTGCATGATGGCACTGCATCTGTTGATGCTCATCATTTTAGACAAATACTTGGTTCACTGCAGTATCTTTCCTTAACCATACTAGATATTAGCTTTGTGGTAAACAGACTCTCTCAACTTATGCACAAACCCACTGAGAAGCATCTTCAGGCTTTGAAAAGAGTACTTAGATATCTTAAAGGGACGCTGCAACATGGTCTCTTTATTTAGAAACTTGCAAATCCAGTGCTCACTGCTTATTCAAATTCTGATTGGGCGGGCAATCCAGACGATAAAAGATCCACCTCAGCTTATGTCATTTATCTTGGTAATACGCCTATCTCCTGGAGTTTTAAAAAACAAAAAACAGTGGCCAAATCCTCTACTGAAGCTGAATACAAGTCCATTGCACAAACAGTTTCTGAAATTACTTGGATCAAATCCTTGATGAAGGAGTTGCACATTCCTTGTACTTCAAATCTAGTAATTTACTGCGATAATTTAAGCGCAACTTACACTTGTGCCAATCCAGTGTTTCACTCTCGCATGAAACATCTTGCGCTTGATTATTTTTTTGTTCGAGAGAAGGTCCAAGCTGGTGAACTTCAAGTTAAGCACATCTCCACCAAAGCTCAGCTGGCTGATGCTCTAACCAAACCTCTTTCTAGTGACAGATTTCATCAGCTTATTTCCAAGATTGGTGTTCTTGATCAATCCACCATCTTGAGGGAGGATATTAGAGGGAAATCAAAATTCAAATCTCAAAGTATTCAAACCTAGATATTATCCCTTAAGAATAGGTTTAATCCTAGATTAAATTCAATTGTATATGTAATCTTTCAGATCTTCTGTACAGCTATATAAGCTACACTTATACTCAAATACAATCAACACATTTTTCCAATTCCATCTTCTTCTATTAGAATCGTCATCTCAAGCACAATATGTGGAGTTGATAGGCGACAAGAAGAAGCATGGATTGTTATTTTCTGATGTGGAACTAAAACTTATCTAGGCAATGTGAAGCCAACAATTTTTTCATTGGGATCAAAACTCTGATAAAATATTATTCATATATTTTCATTTTCTGAATCTTTTAAATTTTGATAAAATATTTTTCCCTCTATTCTGTGTTGAAATTTCAATTTACATTTCGCTTAACATCGACTATGTATATATCAGAGTCATTATTGGAATATATGTCACGCCCCGACTCGGAAGTCGAGCACGGACAACCGTCGTGTAACCTCGAAACATGTGCCGGCCGGTCACGGGCGCACCAAGGCTCCACGAAGCGTCAATACCAGATTAAAAACAACGAAAACAGAAATTGATTCTAAATTTGAAATACGGAAGTTTCAAAATCAGAGTAAAAACATAATCGTCAAAAATCTAACACAATAAAACCAGTATCATTTAAAACCAAAATCTTATACCAATAGAGAAAACAACAGTAGAGATGCAATTCGAAAATGAAGAGCGGAAGATAACAAGGAATAAAAACAAATGCCAGCGGGACCCATCACGTAGTGAAAAGTACCTATAATAGCATGGATCACAACCTACGCCACCGACTCGATCAAGGAAACACAGAGTTCTAATTAACATGAAAACACAACAATAATTTGAGAGGATGAGTATTCCTTAGAATACTCCGTTAGTGCAGAGAGCTAACTAACACCGCATTAAGAGTGAAATGCATGGCTGATCCGACCAAAATTATGCATCTTTTTATGGTCATTTTCCTATGCTTTTTGGGTATTTTATGCTTGATTATGCCTTATATTTGGTATATTTGTGTTTATAGGTGCTAAAGTGAAGAAAAGTGAAAAATCACCAATTTTGTACCTTTTTGGAGTTTTTTTGGATGATTATTTACACAAATATTTTCCAAGAACAATTTGGATGAAGAATGGAGCCAATATGATCGTGATTGAAGAGCTTGAAGAGTCAATTTTATGATCATAAGGTTGATCTTCAAGAGTTTGAAGCAAAGGAGCAAAGTTGAGTTTCAAGGCAAGAAGACATGTCAAGTGGCGGACAAGCACTGTAGCACATGGGTCCTAAGACAAACGAGGTGGGGCGCCAGGCTTGCAACATGGGCGCCCAGCCAGAGTCGGGGGTGCCGCCCAGCAGCCACATGGATGCTGCCGACCTGAGGCCTGAAGCGAACGACCTGGGCGCTCAGTGCAACCAGGTGGGCGCCCAGGGGGAGCCGGGGCATGACTCCACGCGCGCCAAGCTTGCCATCGCGTGTCACTTCTTCTTGAAGCTTCTCCAATTGTTTCCAAATTTGGCGACATTTCTGTATCTTGGCCATAACTTTTGATCCAGAGCTCCGTTTGAGGCAAATTAGTAGACGTTGGAAAGCTAAGTTCAAGATCTACAACTTTCGTGTTTTAGTCGAAGCCCAGTTCAGACGTTTTCATGGACGAAAATGCCCCTGAAGTCAGCGGACAGAAACTGTCTTGGGCCTGTTTTGCGGAATTGATCCAATTGAGTCCAAAATCTTATTTGGATTAGCTTGAAGACTTGGAGAGCAGCCCAGCACGTCTTTAGGGTTTGTTTAGCTCTAAATTAACCCTAAGCCATCCTCTATAAATACCCTCTTAAGTCTAAAACCCTAGCACACCTAGAACAATTTACAACACAACTTTTCTCTCCTTATTTTCTAGGTTTTGCGGTTTGGAGAGGAGGCAGCTGCCTCCTCCTCTTTTCTTCTTGGGTTTGTAAGTTTTCAATCTCTCGTGGATTGGAAACTCCAATCCATGAGAGGTTAAACCTTTATACTTCTTTTCCTTAGGTATTTTTGATTAATAAATTTATGGTGAGACTTTTGTTCTTAATAATTTGATTTTTCTGTTTGAATATGTTTCTTATCCCTGTGCTTCATCTTATGTGTTCAAATTTTGATGGATTTGCAGTACTAGTCTTGATAATATGAATGCTATTGTTAGATTCAAGTAGCTTGAGTCAAGCTAAAGTTGGTCCAAGTAACAATTGTAATTCTAGGAGTCCTAGGTTCAATGGGATATCAAACCTTGTTGAAATCTTTAAGCCGAGATGGAAATTGACGTAGGCAAGTTTGGTATTGATTTATCATGCATGTGGATAAGTAAAGCTTAATGCGTGTTCTAAGGGTTGAAATAGACCTGCAATTAGAATATTTGTGATTAATTGTCAACGAGATGCGGGTTAATCTTCCTAGCATGTTGGAATTAGCATTACGTCTGTTCCTATACCAATTATTCAAATGGAGTTGTTTAAGATATTAAGAGGATTACTTTGTTTCAATGATGTCTACGTCTTAGGCTATATACCGATTTGGGATGACTTATGATTCTTAATTGATTGCAATTTAAGTCAAATTTATGTTGTGTCTATGATCCATGATTCACTTGATCAAAATAATTACCTAAAGGAGAAGAAGTATGCTTTTAATTAATTGTTTCTCTTAAATTTTTTTTCTTAGTCATTAGTTTAGATTTATATAATTGTTTTCTAATTTAGTTTACCTATTTTGAGAACCTATAAAAAATCCCCTTTGGTAAGATTTTCTTTTGTGTAATTTGGCTTTGATTTGCTCCTACCTTCTCTGTGGATTCGACCCCTACTTGCCCTAGCTAATAGTTATAAGTTTGTGGGGATTTATTTTGTGATTTGTTCAACGACCGATCACAATTTTAGCGCCGTTGCCGGGGAAGGAAGGAAGCAAGAAGATTGAAGACAAATTATTACCTAAGAATTTCTTACCCTTATCTTTTTCTTTTTCGTTATTTTTATTTTTCGTATTAGTGCTAAATTTTTCTTTCTAGTCTTTGTTTTCTAGTAATTAGAATTTCGAGACAATGGATCAAAAATCACTATGTTCTCTAAAGGAGGTCATATCTTGTCAACAATTTCCTGATGAACATTGGACTACATATTGGGAACGGTATAACAAGCTATGCGAGAGCAACCCTGACCATGGTTTGTCTGAATTGCACTTAATTCAGATTTTCTACTATGGGTTATCTCACAAAGCTCGAGAGTGTCTTGATTACGTAAGTGGAGGTATTTTGGATATTTTGGAACTCAAGAGTCCTGAAGATGCAAGAAGATTGCTTAATGCCACGGCAGAAAGTATCGACCAGTATCTTCAAAATGATATTCTACTTTGCGAACAATTTCCAGATGAAGATTTGGATCAATTTTGGAATAGATTCTACTACGTATATCGTTGCTCACAAGATCATGAGATTGAAGTGTGTGAACTTGTTCAAATATTCAAATCTTGTATGCAACCAAGTGAAAGGGGAAAAATGGGAGATTTTACCAAAGGAAGCTTCCAAGATTGGGCAAGAAGAAAAGGAGGCATCGATCAAAGTTCCAATCATGAAGGAAATTGAAGAGGTGTCGAGCGCAACGAAGGATGATTCGAAATCACAAGAGCTTAAGGTGCAAGACCCCATTCAATTTTTCTCCAACGATGAAGATGATGCCCCATGCATGGTCTGCATCCCTACAACACCGGAGGAGATTCCCAAGATTGTACACGAAGAACGAGTAGCACCCAAGGAAGACGTAGAGATGGATATTCCTCCACCTTCTCCACCAAAGATTGCCAAGCACGAAGAGCCGCCATACGATGAGCACTTTGGACATCCTAAAGATTTGAAGGATCTTGTTGATGACCAAGTTTTGGAGCTTACATATCCAAATTTGGAGGTCAACAAATTTCTTAAACAAGAAAGCTATAGAGAAGAGGAATGGATATCTATGGATCAATTCCTTTTGAAGGATGAGGAGATAAACCAAGTCGAGGACACTCCACAAAGGCAAGAAAGAAGCAATGCCAATCATGGATGCTAAAAGCTCTTATTGCATCAACCTCTAACGGCAACACAAATGGCATTGTCATTCATAGCCATTCATGGGTTCGCTCTCAACAAAATTGGTGAATTCTTTCCTTATCTCCTATTTTGTGCTTCCCATTTTTGTGCTCATATTCTTCTTACCTCGTCATATCTACTTTTTGCTTTGAAGTGGTATGATCCACCTTAACAAAGGGAGATGGAGGAAAGTCTAGCCAAAGACAATAAACAAAGGCGCTACTTGGGAGGCAACCCAAGAAACTAACATTTATCCTTTCCTGTTGAATTTTCTTTTTATTAGTTATGGGTCATTTTGCATTTTCAAATTGAGGAGCATTACAAGCAAATGGAGAAAGTGGAGGAAGCAAACGTGAAGATAGCAAATGGAGCTTACGCTTCGCACAAATAGAGAAGTTTTCTTAACTCCCATTTTGTTTGCTCCTTGAATTGAATTGTTTTTCATGCATATCAATTTATGTACATTATTTCATGCATCTCATACATATAGACTCTTAAGTGATAAGAGCCTAAGGTTATTCTTTGATGGTTGTGGATTTTTGGTAAAAGTGGCCAAAGAAGACCAAGGAGAGGCCGATGATTCTTATCCTTAGGATGCTATGTGTTGTATTTTCTTTCATCATGACATTGCATGCATTTTTATTTGTGCTTTTATTTTTCTTATGTTTATTTTGGATCTTATGTGAGACTTATGTGTTTGAATGCTATGATTGATGATATGTTTAGATTAATTTGCTAAGATTGGATGCATACTTTCTAGGTGAATTTAATCTTGCATGCGCTCAATTAATTTAGATTGGCCCACTTATTGTGTTTTGTTGCTAGTAGTAAGTTTGCTTGATTTATTAGATTGGGTCGACACTTTCTAGATCGAGTCTTACTTGTGCACTTCATTTTTCCAAAAGTTTCTAAAACAACATATTTTGAAATTTTTTGTCAAAATTACTAGCACAACACACATTGAGGACAATGTGCCTTTTAAGTTTGGGGGAGGAATTAGTCTATTTGAAAGATCCTATTTTTCTTTTCTTATCTTATTGACTAGAGATAATTTTTTCAAAATTTTTGAAGAAAATTGAATATAATTTTGTATTTCTAATACGTTTTTATTTAATTTCCATGAGTATAGTCTTGTGTAATACTAATTTGGTTTATATACATTGAAAATATTTTTCAAATTTTCTTATGTGCAATCTCATTCTTTGATTGAGAAGTGTAATTAATAAGGTTTTTCATACAAAAAAATGTTTTGGCAAGTGTATTACTTCTAGAACTTGTGTTGAATCTTGTGTACATTTATAGAAGTATATCATGGATATGTCAAAGACAAAGTGTGGGGGTATGAAGGGTAGCTAAAATCTTTTAAAAAGAAGTGTTTTCATGAAAAGAGGAGAAGAGGTAATTCTGCTTTAAAATAAAAAAATAATAAAAAAATATTTTCCATTGTTGTCACTCTTTTCTTTAACAAAAGGAGTTAGTAACGCTTGTAAAGAGGATAAGAGGCATGGAATGCGGAAGTATTGTCCCTCTTGAAAAAAATGAGTGTTAGTAACCTCAAAAGAAAAAGGGCGTTAGTAACCCCTAAATCATGAACACTTCTAAGGTTAGTAACCTTACTTTCTTAAAAACAAGCCATCCTTTTTAAACCCATTCTAAATCTTTGATGAATATCCATGATATTGCTTTCTCTTGGAAATAAATGTAAATAAAAGCCTATGGTAAGTTTTCCTTGTCAAATTCATCCAAGGTATGTTGATCTTAGAACTTACATTATTGATTGGAGTGATTTTGTGCATAGCTAATTTGAATCTTATGGTCTTTGTATTTTTACTAACTTATATTGCATTTGATTAGAAAATGTGGATTAAACTCTTAATTTGTTAGAAGTACTATGTTTTCTAAAGTTCAATGTTTCTAGTCAATGTCTACATAATGTTTGTGGGTATCGTTCTAGTTAAGTAAGTCCTCAGGAGACATACATTGGTTTAAAGGCTTACGTCACGAGCTAAGTGCCGCCGTATACCTACGAAAGTGGAATCAATAAATTGTTTAGTCTAGGGTTAGTCTTAAACTAACACTAACTTTTTTTTTCTTAGGATTAACACTAGTTTGCTAGGGACTAGCAAAGCTTAAGTGTGGGGGAAATATGATCATACCAAAATTATGCATCTTTTTATGATCATTTTCCTATGCTTTTTGGGTATTTTATGCTTGATTATGCATTATATTTGGTATATTTGTGTTTATAGGTGCTAAAGTGAAGAAAAGTGCAAAATCACCAGTTTTGTACCTTTTTGGAGCCTTTTTGGATGATTATTTACACAAATATTTTGCAAGGACAATTTGGATGAAGAATGGAGCCAATATGATCGTGATTGAAGAGCTTGAAGAGTCAATTTTATGATCATAAGGTTGATCTTCAAGAGTTTGAAGCAAAGGAGCAAAGGTCAGTTTCAAGGCAAGAAGACATGTCAAGTGGCGGACAAGCACTGGAGCACATGGGTCCTAAGACAAACCAGGTGGGGCGCCAGGCTTGCGACATGGGCGCCCAGCCAGACTCGGGGGTGCCGCCCAGCAGCCACATGGATGCTGCCGACCTGGTGCCTGAAGCAAACGACCTGGGCGCTCAGTGCAACTAGGTGGGCGCCCAGGGGGAGCCGGGGCATGACTCCGCGCGCGCCAAGCATGCCATCGCGTGTCACTTCTTCTTGAAGCTTCTCCAATTGTTTCCAGATTTGGCGACCTTTCTGTATTTTGGCCATAACTTTAGATCCAGAGCTCCGTTTGAGAAAAATGAGTAGCCGTTGGAAAGCTAACTCCAAGATCTACAACTTTCGTGTTTTGGTCGAAGCCCAGTTCGGACGTTTTCATGGACGAAAATGCCCCTGAAGTCAGCGGACAGAAACTGTCTTGGGCCTGTTTTGCGGAATTGATCCAATTGAGCCCAAAATCTTATTTGGATTAGCTTGAAGACTTGGAGAGCAGTCCAGCACGTCCTTAGGGTTTGTTTAGCTCTAAATTAACCCTAAGCCATCCTCTATAAATACTCTCTTAAGTCTAAAACCCTAGCACACCTAGAACAACTTACAACGCAACTTTTCTCTCCTTATTTTCTAGGTTTTGCGGTTTGGAGAGGAGGCAGCTGCCTCCTCCTCTTTTCTTCTTGGGTTTGTAAGTTTTCAATCTCTCATGGATTGGTTCCAATCCATGAGAGGTTAAACCTTTATACTTCTTTTCCTTAGGTATTTTTGATCAATAAATTTATGGTGAGACTTTTGTTCTTAATAATTTGATTTTTCTGTTTGAATATGTTTCTTATCCCTGTGCTTCATCTTATGTGTTCATATTTTGATGGATTTGGAGTACTACTTGTCTTGAGAATATGAATGCTATTGTTAGATTCAAGTAGCTCGAGTCAAGCTAAAGTTGGTCCAAGTAACAATTGTAATTCTAGGAGTCCTAGGTTCAATGGGATATCAAACCTTGTTGAAATCTTTAGGCCGAGATGGAAATTGACGTAGGCAAGTTTGGTATTGATTTATCATGCATGTGGATTAGTAAAGCTTAATGCGTGTTCTAAGGGTTGAAATAGACCTGCAATTAGAATATTTGTGATTAATTGTCAGCGAGATGCGGGTTAATCTTCCTAGCATGTTGGAATTAGCATTACATCTGTTCCTATACCAATTATTCAAATGGAGTTGTTTAAGATATTAAGAGGATTACTTTGTTTCAATGAAAGTTGATGTCTACGTCTTAGGCTATATACCGATTTGGGAAAATTTATGATTCTTAATTGATTGCAATTTAAGTCAAATTTATGCTTTGTGTCTATGATCCATGATTCACTTGATCAAAATAATTACCTAAAGGAGAAGAAGTATGCTTTTAATTAATTGTTTCTCTTAAATTGTTTTCTTAGTCATTAGTTTTGATTTATATAATTGTTTTCTAATTTAGTTTAGGGTTTGTTTTCTAAATCCCCTTTGGTAAGATTTTCTTTTGTGTAATTTGGCTTTGATTTGCTCCTACCTTCTCTGTGGATTCGACCCCTACTTGCCCTAGCTAATAGTTATAGGTTTGTGGGGATTTATTTTGTGATTTGTTCAACAACCGATCAATGGCCAATCTAAAACACGTAATTTCAAATTAAGATATGAGATTTCATTGGGGCTCTTTAGTCATTTACAAAACTAAAGATAATCATCTTCAATCTAGTCAATTTATCAAAATAATAACAAACTCTAGGCATTTCAAAACATAAACATATACATATACTTCAAAAAAAATCATATTTCGCACATTAACATCGCATGTCAAAAACAGCAATAAATGTACATTTGAAACCATAGCCCAATTTGTATAAAACCAATAATCATCAATAAAACTCATGCATTCATGCCTAAAATAAACAATCATTTCTATCAAATCAATTATGGCCTGTCGAATTAGAAATCAGCAGTAAAAATCATGGATTTCTTTACCATATAACAATATATGTGTATACCAAAATATGTTTCGCCTCATTTTTATTCAAAGCAGAAAATAAATCCATTAATTGAATGACTGGAAACCAAGTCCATAAATCCAAGTTCTGCTTCCAAAATGGTTTGCCATCAAAACATATCTTTTTTATAGAAGAAATGGGCTGCCAACAAAACCTATCTAGAGTGACCTTGGCCCGAGTCAACCTCCGGAACCGTCAAGGGCATTTTTGTCATCATCAAATAACCAGTAAAAATGTTATTTCCTTATTTTTCCAAATACAAGCCCGTTCCCCTAACGTTGGCTTGGGTCCGGTACTGCGTGGTGGCCGCAGCACACCCAATTTAGCTCTCCCATGCACACGCCGAACCGGTATATATAAATATGGCATGTTGGGCCTTGAGCTACAAACCATGTGGATCCATAACACAATAACCATGGTCCGCCTAAAATATCCAACTACTAGCTAGTATACCACCAAATTAGACATACGTACTCCCTAGACTGTGTCCAGTCCACGAGTCCCCGTATTCTTACCAAAAAGTTCTTAACTCATATTTAGTAAGTAATATCATATATATATTAGAAGCAATACTACATCCATTCAAAATCATTTTCATAAGTATATGGCAAACATAATCATTTATCAAATAATTAGCCTATATTTAGGTTCGCAAATAAACAGTCGACTTATTCCATTTCAAATAACCAGATCAATTCAACATAAAAACCTAGTATCAAATATCAAAACAGCCCAAATCATGCAACAGGCCATCATGGGATTTCACCATGCACTTAAACCATTTAAGAAAACCTTATTAAACCATGCTCTTAAAAACAATATTTATAAAACATGAGAGCATTTTTCAAAACATTTTTCTTAATGAAATGAAAATAGCTACTAAGCACTCACAGTTCGGGAGGTTTGTATACTCCCGTTAATTTCCTTGCGGAGGTATTGACGTACTTATACCCCTTTCAATTTGAATCCTAAACATTTAGGAGTACAATATATAAGAAAAATATCAATTTTGATATTCTAGACAACTCTATTTAACAACAAAGAACTATCGTGGCAACATTTCAAATTTGCTCATTTCCACCCTTAGGGGTAAAATAGTAAATATTCCTATCAAGGGTATTTCGGTAATTTTACTCTCATAAAGTGCGTTGTTATTCCTTACATGTCATAGTTATTGACCCTACTCAATCGAATTCGAAAATCGCAGCTCAACGGAATACATTAGTACACTTTACTAATTAAAGGTAATAAGGTAATTTGCCCACTGCAAGGGTAAAACGGACATTTTATGATCTTACAGATATTACAGAGTAACTAGTCTTTTTGCCCGCGCTACGCCGCGGGCTAGGGAGCTCGAGTTTGTTTATGGTTAATAGATGTTTAGGAGTTTGGGAAGAAGTTGATATAAAAGGAAGACGGTCAACAAATCAAGTGTGTTTACGAATAATTGATTAATATTAGTAAGATGGTAATGGTACAATTATCATAGATTTGTCTTAGGAGACAAATTCTAATTGGACATAATAATAATGATTGTATAATGCTGGAAAAATTATATTGAATATGAAATTCTTAATAAGATAAAAAACCATACAATTTACAATGTGTGATTTGTAGTTAGAAAAAATTATTGAACGTGAAATCATTAATAAGGTAAGAAAATCATACAATTTACAATGTGATTTGTAGTTAAATAGATTGAAGTAACGTTGAGATTTCATTTTAGAGGGTAATAGAAATGTAATGGTACACATTATTATTAACAGATAATAGTACTAATAAATTGGGTAATAGTTTTTTAATGGTACACATTGTTCACTCATGTAACTATGTGAACACATAATTTTGTAATGGTCTTTGCTTTTGTTGCCTAATGATGTATCTCTTAGAACGTCTTTTTCTCCTTCATACATTGAACTACCTAATTTAGTATCTCTGAGCATAGCTAGCCACTTCAGTAGGAGTCCTTGATGTATAACATAATTACATGAAGTTCCACGTCAATCACATTTTCCAAGCTTTTGCAGACCAGTAGAAACATCCTATGCTCCTCTTTGGTCCAAGGAACACCTGCAAAACAAATTATAATTCATTCAAGAACTGTGAAAAGTTCA
This sequence comes from Corchorus capsularis, assembly GCA_001974805.1. Taxonomy (NCBI): domain Eukaryota; kingdom Viridiplantae; phylum Streptophyta; class Magnoliopsida; order Malvales; family Malvaceae; genus Corchorus; species Corchorus capsularis. The sequence goes on along the minus strand of AWWV01012159.1, from coordinate 22,547 downwards.
AACTTACTATTATAATATTCCTCACACAAATCATTGAGAAGAGAAGATGTACCCAACCATTACTGAACCACATACGTTCTAACATTATTCAGTGCTTTCTAGACTTTTTATGTCCCATGTGTATGATCAAGTTTCATAAAATTGTATCCAAAATGAAGTCAAACCATTCAGGCCACCGGTACTTCTATGTTACCTCCAAAACACAGTTGTGAAAAAGACATCTGCTAATCATTCTCTTGGACAAATTTTACCCCATTTTCTCAAAATATATAGCCTAAGTTATGAAAGGATTTTTGGATTGTAATCCTTATTGGTGTCAGAAAATTTCTGCACAATAATTGAATTAGGGACCTGGAATGAAAAGGGAACTTGCATAGCATTTTCTATAAGGCAGGAGGGCATATGGTATTGTTCGTTTGGTGGGAAGAATAACGAAAAGACAATATTGGTAGTAAATAATGATTGTGTAGTAGTTGGGTGAGAATTTACAGTCAAACACAAGATTTCTAATCTATTATACAAACAACCATGAACTTAAACGATTAAAAATAAATAATTGTATTTAACACTGAATTGGTACAGGCTAGTAGGTTCCTTGATATTGTATCAAACCAAGTTTAAATTGGAATTTTTTCTAATATTTGACTACAGGACAATAAAAGTTTTCTTGAGCAAACAAAACGCTGACCAGATAAAGGTACCAGCAATCCCCAGATGCCAAAAAAGAAAGACTCAATGATCAATATAAAGCATACTGGTGGTGGTGCCTTGGAAACAAAAGGTTTGAATGTGCAAATTGAGGGAGCTGTTATAAATCCATAATGTCTTCTATCAGACTCCTAACCTAGCAACCATGCGCTTCCATCAAGGTTTAGGTGGTGATTCAAGATGGCTGTACTCCACAGATGTTAACTGTCATGTTAGTATTTCCCTCCTCCATTACATTAACCGTTGTTTTTGAAGGATTCGAAAGGAGAGCTGAACCACCTAAAAACATGATGGGCTCAATAAAGTTGAGCTGGGGGAACCCTAAGAACAACCCAAGTGCTTCAATCTCAGTCTTAGCTATCAATGATGTATCAATTATCTCAATCATTTTATTATAATCAAGAGTAACACAGAACATGTATATATATGAAAAGAACAAAATAAAATGTTTGAGATAATTTAACAAATCAGAACCATAAAACGTACATTTTTAAGCATGACCAGAAACACACTGCTTGTCAGCGTGACCAGAAAACAATGCAGAAAGATAAAAGTTGAGCAGCCTGCATAAACTCTAGCAACCTCTGCAGTAGCAATAGCACTTACGTTTAACAAAAAAGTTAAGAGGCCACTAAATTTCAGCTACTACACCTCTTAAAATGCATCACAAAATAAAAGCAAAACTTAGTTGCATGCAAATTTGAGGAAATGTGGAAGTAAATTAATGGAAAGACAATGCACAAACTCTCACATCTCCCATTAGAAGATGTCTGCTTATATATTATTAATCTAGATATAATAAAGAGATACTAATATATATATATATATATATATATATATATGGAATTCAGTAATTATTTTGCTAAACTCTTTTACTAATGGGATTGAATTTGGTTACATTATATATGTTACCTTTCTACCATGCTAGCTTAAGGAACTAAGTCTACTTATATTTTAGTTAAATTCACACAATTAGACTTTTGATTTCAAGTCATTGACTTTTGAGACAGATCAAGCATAATCTCATTTAGGTTTTGGCGGGTTTGTGAATTCAAATAGATTTTGCCACTTTCACTATTTGGCAAAATAATCACGTTAGCTATTGGCCAAAGCTTTTTCTGTGGCAATGAATTTAATCTATTTTTACTTTGGTGGAGTCCATTGTTCAAACTTTGGTGGTATGATCTGTACTAATGGATATTTAATTTCCTTAGTCCTTTGGTCAAGGGTCAGTCAGTCTTGAAGCAGTAATCAATTGGTTGATCTCCTCATGCTTTGCATTTCATACTCTTATATGTAGTCTAGATGCTTTCAAGAAATGTTACAAAATATTGAAACCGGAACATGCCCTGCCCTTAGTTTTTCAAACCCATCCGATATCCCATATAAAGAAAAGAAAAAAAAAAACAAAAACAAAGTTTAGATTTTAAACTATTCATGATGATGATATATAGTATACCTCTATTATTCATACTTACTGGAATTAAATTGAACTTGGAATTACGTGGGTTGTGATAAAAATTAAAAAATGTAAAAGAACAGAGATGAGAAATCAAGGCAAGTGATCACTATTTTATTCCAAACCCAAAATTTGACAATTATAATACAAATAAATCCTATATATAGATCAAGCAGGGTTAATCTTTGCAAAATCAATGGACTTTTTTGCAACCATGTGCAATTCCAAAAAAGTTGTTTATGTAATGGCAAAAACAAACTCTCTATAATGAGCCATTCCATCTCTTTCTACCACTTGAGGCAAGGGGGCAATCTTTTCTGTATGTTTTGGACCTGAAAATATTGGTATAGACACCCTTGATTTTGTGCTTGTTGTTCGAACTCTATGCTCTGCACTTTTGTACTTTCCATTGCATAATATCTGTACAAAATTATAAGAACTAATTAATTATAGTCATTTCTGTTTCAACAAAACAAAAGAAGATCACTATAGAATTTGATAATGAACCTGCAACATATCGCCAACGTTTATCACCAAGGCACCTGGAATAGGAGGAATTTCTACCCATTGATGTATTCTCTTCAAAAGCATGATTTTAAAAACACCAAAACCTGTACATATGTAAAATCACCAAAACCTTGAATTTAATGGAAGCAGTAATAGTTCTTTGAGTCCAATGCTCCATTTTTTTTTCCCAAAAGAAAGGAAAAATCATCTCTATTTTACTTACAATACATCAGTCCAATATTTTGAAGGAAGTCTAAACACACACACACACACACACACTAATCAGGGCATGATGGTAAATGGCAAAAAACACTTACACAAGCTCCGCCACCAGCAACTCAAAGTGTCAGAACCATGCCTGCAGTTCCCGAAATCAACCAAATTGATCAAACAATTATTAAACTAAGCAAACACAATCATGAAGAAAGTGAAATTTTAATTGAATTATTTAGAATAGACAAACAAATATTAGCGAAGGATGAAAGAATCGTTGCATTACAACCAAATTCACTCAGTTTGTAAAGTATGTGCGTAAGAACACAAACACGTCTTCTGCTGACATTGCTGTTGGCCCAAGATTCCAGCCCTTTTTTTTGTCAAATTCACTCCCTCACATATTGAAATATTTTTTATTTATAACAGGGATAAAGACTACTTAGGTTAATAAGTACCCCTGCCACTTCAAAAACAAAAGTTGTTCGGAATCGCATCTCAATATCACATGTAGGAAACTTTTTGTGTAACACCAATTAAGATACAGGTCAAAACGCAACAAAAGACTATTGTCTTTTAAAATCATACCCAAATGCAACTGCAACTACCTGTAGTTGGTGTAACAAAAGTCTCGAAATCCATCCTTGTCAAGTGTCAACAATGTAACATAAAACCAATTTTTATACCTGACTGAAACCAACCTACAAATCAAAGCAACCTCTCATTAAACCCACTTACACTAAGATGGTAAAAGTTACATGCTGAACTCATTGAAACCTTCACAAAGGGATAATCCACTGTGTTCTTTTTGTTAAATGAGAGTGCTAATTGAACAGAAATCACTAAAATCAACATGTGCCATAATGAAAGCAAAGAATCATACAGGCGAAAGCAAACAGGCAGGCAAAAAACGAACAACAATAAGCAGCAAGAATAGAAACAGGAAAATATAAGGGGAAGGAGAAGAGATGGATACAGAGATTACTGGGAGCACCAAAGCAGAGAGAATGAGGAGGCAGAAGAAGATCGTAAGGAACTTGAAACAGAGGCCCTGCAAAGAAAACAGAATATAACAACAAAGAAGAGCATAAGGTAAAATAAATGAAAATAAAACAAAGAAGTGCATAAGGTAAAATAAATGAAAATAGAAGGCAACTAAAAAAGAAACAGATGAAAAGAAAAGATGCAAATCAGCACGAAACAACCAATCAAAACTGATACCCAAAGATGAAAATAAAACATTAGATAACCCTAGATACCAAATACAGGATTCTGAAGCCATAATGGATAATACGACAATGCCAAAGAGAATTGACCACCATTCTTTTCCCACTGCAAAGAAAGAAATATACATGTAGTTAGTATTCCATCAATATCATTGGCTTTGGAGAAATATATCAACTCAATCTCAAACTGGAGTTCATCATCTTTCTGGGAAATCACTTGGAACTGGAACTCGACAGTCCTCGGCATAATGCATTTGAGGTTTCATTTAAGAACTAAAAAGAAAGAAAGCACCAGATTTTCAAGAAATAATAGAATTTTACTTTTATTTTCATATTTTGGACCAACAAACATATATATAGCCCAGAAAACTAAAAAATTAATACCATTGCTACTGCGCCCTTCAACATTGTTGGAATTCCTTCCAACAACCCAAATATGATTTTACTCTTTCCCAACACATTTCTTGTCGGAATCCCTTGATGTGGCATATAAATGAAGTGAATCCAATCCAAAAAAGCATATACCATTAGACTATTCAAATCCCATTAAAATCATCTGACCTGCAGACTGCAGTCAAGAGAATTTGAATAACACTTTCAACCTAGCAAAAAGGCATCATAAAACTCCTACACTAATGATTTCCTCATAGATATGAAATGCATGTATAGCTACTGACCAAATAGCTAATAGGCTCAAACATGAAACATATACATTGGGGCCTTAAAAGCTCAGACTTCAAAATGGCAGAAATCCTGACAACAGAGCCGTGAAAGGATACTGAACAGATATGCCACAATTAGATGGCATTAGCATATGGCCCTTAACAACAATTTTTCATTAAAGACCTAGAAAATAATACTTGAGTTGATTACAAAAATATCAATTAATTAATCATATGGGTAACATAACAAACACAACAGAAGTTTTGAAGAAGGCAACTTTAGGAAGCATAACCGGATAAAAAAACAAAAGCAAAGGAGCATTTGCTATGATACCTGAGTTGCGAACCCACTATTGAGGTCCTCCATCAGTTCTGATTTGGGCGGGGCTTTGGAACGGGTGGGTTTAGAAAAGGGTACCCGGAAATAGAGCAAATTTGGAGAATCACCAGCTCCCTCTTCACATCCAAGAGCCATAAGTCTTAGCAAAAAAAAAATCCAAGAGCCATAAGAAATCGGGATTTAGGGCGAAATCAGAGGAGGAGCGTGATGAATTAGAACAAACGAAAAAAAAACAGACTATAAGCAAATCATGGAACAAAATAAGCTAAAAGAAGAGAAAACATATGCTACCCTCACTGATTCGAGGGAGGAAAACGAAAGGAATGAGATGGAGGGCCGTCGGCAGGAACACCTAAACCTGCCAAGATTTGGTGGAGCTGAGAGGAATTGAACAGTTAAACAAAAAAGAAGAGGAGCAGGTAACCAAAGACAAGGCATTGAAGGGAATTGCAGGAAACAGGGGAGTGGGTAAGGATTGAAGAAGAGATTCCGAGAATTGCGGAATCATAAGAAGGGGCGGGTTTGCTAATGGTCGGCTTGGATTGGGTGAACGAACAGTATTAAAATTGGGGGATCCGCTGCAATTCAATTGATTGCGGCTTATGAACAGTGGTCGGCTCGTTGTTTGATTAGTGATTGTTTGATATGATAATCATCTAAATTTATTAACACAATTAGTGCGGTTGAATTCTTGGAATCACTCCTTAATGGGTAATTTCGTGATTTAGTATTATAAGGGTAATTTAACAACTTTATCCGTCTAAGGGTAAAATAATAATTTTATTTCTCAATTCATTAGATCCATTATTCCAAAATTTCTCTTTCATTTCCCTTTATTAATTATTTTCTTTTTCCTTCCCTTTTATTTTTATTTTTTTTCAATTTCCCCTTTCAAATTGGCCCAAGCCGTTTGGGACCTTTTTTTTTCACTTGGGCTTGGCCTAGGCGTTGGCCCGTGCCTGGCCTGGCACGCCTGGGCCAAGCTCAGGCCCGCGGGCCTGACTGGCGCTTGGGCCACGCCTGGCCGGCCCATGTGGCCCTTTATTGTTTTTTTTCCTTCCTTTTTTTTTCTTCCTCCGGCAACCGCCCAAGCCGCCGGAAATCAAGAAAAAATTACAGATTTTACACTTGTTTCATTATTTTAAAATTATTTATACCACTTTCACTTCTAATTTCAACCCATAAACACAACATCAACACTTATAACTCTAAAATCAAGCCTAAAGTATCAAATAAATCAACAAGTTCATCAAAATCTTCAACTTCATAAATTCATAAAGAAATTTGAGATTTGATGAAAGAAGCTCACCGAATCAGTGAGTCAATTTCTATTACAAGGCACTATTTATAATAGTTACAAATATAAATGTTTGACTAACATAAAAGGTAAGCATATGTAAAACGGCTAGCATAATATCAGTACAAATTTGATTTTGCAACGACTATCATAATATTAGGACAGATTTGATTTAGCTACAGTCATGGATTTAATCTTGAAATTTAATTGTTGCTTGCTTGAATTCTGGAGCTTGATTGCTTGATTTTCTCTTACACTCCCCCTCAAACTGGATGGAGAGAATTGTCGAAGTCCTAGTTTGGTCTTTAGAGCTTCAAAAAACTCACTTGGTAAGAGGTTTAGTGAATATATCTGCAACTTGCTATGAGGATGAAACAAATTGTGTGACAAGGGAACCAGTGGCAACTTTTTCGCGAGCGAAGTGGTAGTCTATCTCCACATGCTTAGTACAAGCATGGAATACCGGATTAATGGTCATATGAAGAGCAGAGATTTTATCACAGAACAAAGTAGGGGCCTTGGGCAAGTAGAGGCCGATATCACGCAATATATATGAGATACAAGTTAATTCAGCTGTGGTGGAGGCTAATGCACGATATTCCGCTTCTGCACTAGAGCGCGCAACAGTTGGTTGTTTCTTTGCACTCCAAGAAATACAACCCCCCCTAAAAAGGTGCAATATCCAGTTGTAGAGCGTCGAGTAAGTGGACAACCTGCGCAGTCTGCATCAGAGAAAGCACTCAAAACCAAAGGATTGTGAGAATGAAGGTTGATACCGTGATCAATGGTTTCGGCGACATAGCGAAGTAATCTTTTAACAACTTGAAAATGAAAATTTGTTGGTTGATGCATGTATTGACAAGCATAATTGACACTAAAGGATATATCTGGTCGTGTAAAAGTGAGATATTGAAGTCCACCCACGATGCTACGATATAGTTTTGGATCTTCAAAAGGAGCATCATTAGTTGGTGGGCGTAAATTAGAAACCATTGGAGTTTAAACTGGTTTGCAACCATTCATTTGAGCACGACCCAATAATAGATTGGCATATTTTGCTTGATTAAGAAAAAGGCCATTGGATGTTCGCTCAACTTCTACTCCTAAGAAGTAGTGTAGTGGCCCCAAGTCTTTCATAGCAAACTCCTCACTAAGGCGAGTAATAAACCATCTTAGCAATTCTGCATTGTCACCGTGAGAATTATATCATCCACATAAAGTAATAATAAGATTGTTCCACGAGTACCACGATATATAAAAAGTGAGGAATCTGCAAAGCTACATATAAATCCCATAGATAAAAGGAATGAAGCAAAACGATCAAACCATGCTCTCGGTGCTTGGCGAAGACCATACAAAGCACGTTTAAGTTTGCACACATGATTTGGATGTTCTTGGTTAATGAATCCTGGTGGCTGCTCCATAAATACTGGTTCATTAAGATGACCATGAAGGAAAGCATTCTTGACATCTAGCTGGCGGATGTCCCAATTGTTGGCTAATGCGACTGTCAAAACAATTCGTATAGTGTTTGGTTTAATAACCGGTGAGAAAGTTTCAAGAAAATCAATACCAGGTATTTGAGTGAACCCTTTTGCTACAAGACGAGCCTTTAGTCGCTCAAGTGTGCCATTTGCATGAAGTTTGGTTTTGAACACCCATTTGCATCCAATAATATTCATCTCGGGTGTTCTAGGAACCAAATCCCAAGTGTCATTGTGGTGAAGTGCATTTATCTCTTCTTGCATGGCTGCATGCCAACCGGGGTGTTTTAAAGCCGATTTAATAGTTTTTGGCTCATGAGGAACACTAGATGTGGACAAGGCATATTTGGGATTTGGTTTAGTGATTCCAACTTTTGAGCGAGTAACCATAGGATGGGCATCATTTTGGGATTGACTATGTGATTCAAGAGGATGTGGCATTGAGATAGGTTCACAAGTGGTTTGTTCATTGGTGGACACAACAATATTAGTGGGAGCAATGGGGTCTTGTGTGTTCAACGGCATGGAAGAATTTTGATTTTCTTCATTGTCATTTTCTATAGGAGGCGGTAATGAGATGGTTGGAAGCGGTGGAGGGCTTGCTTTAGTCATTGGTGAGGTATCAATTAATAATGGTGGTGAGGTGTCTTGTAAGGATGTATGGCTTTGAATATCAGGGTCTGCAATGGGTTGGAGTGGGTCAAGATCATTGGATGGTTCATTTTCTAAGCAAGTTGGAGGGACCGAATTAGTGGACAAATTTCCTGGGAACCATTCACCAAAAATACTGATATCAAGGTTAGTATTAGAGATATGATATAAATTTTCAGAGAATTTACTCCACCCAAATCCACAACCTCAAAACCATTAATTACATTAGAATTTCAAACTTAGAATGAGAAAATCAACACTTAACCACCAAGAACCCAACCTCTCACCTTTAAACTTAATTCTCTCCTTAAAACACCACTAAATTCAAAAGCTTGCACCAAGGGTTGGAAGGAAATGCTAAGAGGTTTTCATATTCAAGGTTGCATGTGAACTTCCAACAAGATTTCAAGTTCAAGCTCTAGAGAGAAAGAACTAGGTAGAGAGAAAAATGGAGAAAGGACAGTACGGTGAAGAAAGGGGAAAACAAGAGCTAATCTTATATTTTTTTTAAATTGGCAAAATTTACAAAGGGTGCTCTTACCTCTATGTCCTTTCCAATCAAATCCAAAAACTATCCTTTTTAATTAATTGAGCCCCAACTCTCTTTTCTTTTACAAAATTCATTTCCTTATTACTCAAAAGTTTAATTTCTAGCATCCAAGTATTTATTTTTTTTATGGTGCAACACTTTAAATTTGTGATTCATCTTTCGTGGACAAAACCATGAACCTCATTGGTAAGAGATTATACATACATAGATATATATATATATATATATATAGACACACATATATGTTTTTTTTTTTGTTCTTTCACTTATATAAGATATGAGGCAAACAAACTAGTTCATAATGTTGTTAAGATGAGATAAGGTTCATTGGGATGACTTTTATCCAACTTTTATTTGTAAGCCAATAATTTTGAATACGTTTTTCTTTTTACAAAATAATAGTTTTTGTTAAATACAATGTTTTTGGGTCGGATCCAATTGCAACAGAAATGCTATGGATGATTTCAACTTAGAAAATAATCTTTCCAGTATTGTGATGATGGATCTTTGTATTGAAAGTGGGCCAAGGAAAACTGTACAGCCACCAACTGAAGAGGATTGTACCACTAGACTTTTCGGTTGTAATGAAGAGTCTCGTAGTTGTGAGTTTCAAATTTATTTTATATTTTATTGTTATTTTCATCGTCATATCAATAGTTCTTAATATCATTACATCTGGTTTCAGGTAAGGGGTGCTCATGTGTACTGTATGGGAAAAATGTTGAAGACACATGAGAAGAAGCAACATTTAGTGATGCTTGTTGTTGTCATTGTCTCTGTGTGTTGGGACAAATGGTGGTTCGAGCGGCAACTTTTGACATGCATTTTGTAACCATGGTGTACTTATGCCTTGATGTAAAGTGCAAGTCCGAGAACCTTTCCGTTCCAACGAATCGTGGCAAGAGTCACCACCAATCTTTTTTGAGTTGTGATTGGACACCTATGTGATCTACCTAGCTCACTAGCCAAGTAGGTCCTGGTCTACAGAATAAACCTGATTCCGGGGGTTAGTTACGCGTGGAAAATGATCAACACCCCCATAGCGCCCAATAAAAATGGTACCGCGAGACAAGATTAATATTACCCTAGTTAAGCCTCTATTAAAACCCTATTTTATAACCAAAACTAAACTGAAAATTTATCCACCAATTCACTGGTAAGATTTTATTTGGAAAGATTAATTTTATAACCTTTTCCAAATATTTATTATTTGACAAAACAATTAAAAAAAGACACATATTGAAAATAAAAAATATATATTTTAAAGAAAGCTTAAAATAACAATCCCAACAATCCATCTTCTTTTAGGTAAGACTCAAATTTTGAAATAACAGAGACAACAAAATTAATTAAAGATGATTTATTCTTTTTTTTTTCGAAAGGAAAATATTGTAATTTTTATTTATATAAATAAAATTACAAAATAGTAACTAGAAATTACAATAGGTTGAAAAAAGTATTCATCTTTTGCTTTTAGATCTTGATCTTGCTTCACAGCCCGAGCCATCTTGATGATTTGGAGTCTCAAATCTTCTTCATAAGTCTCTAGCACGTGCGACACCTCTTCACTCTCGTTTCTGTGTAATTTAATCAACAGAAAACTTTCAAAAGCGACACAAAGGTGAGTGATTCGAGAACGCCCTTGATTAACCCGTAGAACTGAAAGCAAAATCATATCAAAACTAAGATGAACTCTCTTCAATCTATGTAAACTCGGAGACACAAACTAGCAGAGTGTGACTAACTAACTGACTCAAACTCAACAAACTAGACTAAAAAAACTCAACTAACCCAACAGATCTATAGATCTGGGGAGATTATTCTGAATAAAGAAAAGAAAATAATAAAATCAACCTCCTCCTCCCCTTGAATAATCAAGAGGAGGAGGAGTATAAAAAAAAAACTCAAAGATGATTTATTCTAAAACTACCCCTAAAATTTATTTTTTAAATAATAAAATAACCCACAAAGATAAAGGGAAAATGATTAGTTCTCTAACCATTTTTAAAATGACCTTAATAGAAAATATTTGAATGAATACTTGACTTCTTATAATCAGATAAAAGAATTTTGATACACCGTTTCTATAGTAGGATCTATTTACAAACAATTAGGGAAAAGATTATTTCTATAACCTTTTCCTTAACCAAAGGACAAATAAGATAAAATATTTATTTATACAACCCACGGAAAAGAGAAAAATTAACATCAACTCAGTTCAAGAAAAAGAAAAAAAAACCATCAATACTTACTAAGGGAATAATAGGGTCTTATTTACAAGAAAAATGACAACCTTTTAACGCCCTTAATCACATGCACAACCTTTCAAACCGATTACAAAAACAAAATAAAAATACGAAAACAATTAAATCAAGTCAAAATGCATAATGAAAATCGTGGAATTGAACTCAGTGGAAACAAGTGAGAAACTACTAGGATCTACACTACAATATATCCACAAAGTCCCCAAGTCAACAACCGTATTAGATGACCTCAAAGTGGCCCATAAAGGTTACACTAACAAGAAAACTAAACCCCAAACTTGTGTTGTTTTATCCATTCCCACCGTTACTCATTATCAACAAACAAATTTAAACTTCAAGTAGATGAAACCCAAAAATAATTAATCTAAATTCATCATTAAAAGGAATAACATAAAACCATGAACCCTTACTTGATTACCGATTGATCTGTGCAGTAAACCCACACTGCCAAGTCCAAAGAAAAAAGGAACACAATCCAAGCCTATTCTTCTCACGAATACAAATAAATAACAGAAACTCTCTTTTTCAAGACTCTTTTCTCTCTTCCAAGCAACAAATGATCTCTCACACTGATCTCTTTTCTTTTTTTTTCTCCCCCTTTATTTCTTCCTCATCATGGGTATTTATAGTACTAGATGTACAGAAAAAAATCCGAAAATTTTAGATCTTAAAGTGGGATTCGAAATCTATTTTAATGACCAAAATTGGGTAATTAAAAGTTAATTCATTTGACCACTTTTAATCCTGATTATCATTGATTATTATCCAAATTGATTCTCTATGATATTCTGACCAGATTGAAAGAGAATTTACACTAATCAATTTCATGTTTTTCTCCAAAAAAATGGTTCTTTCTCTAATGGCAGATTGCCATGCTTACAGGCTACAAGGAAACCGTGAATGAGATGAGAAAATAAAGAAAGAAATTAAGTCAATTGATTTTACTCCCAAAAGGCCAAAATTAAATGTTAATTAATACCTGGATTAAATCAATTATATGGTCCTCTATCCATAAACCCAAATTCATATTAACTTAACCCAATAATTAAAATAAAGATGGACCTCAAAAAACTAAGTCTAACCTACAACAATGACCCAAATGTTAGAGAAGACAAAATATACATAGGCTCAGAAAAGGTTATAACATACCTGCTGTTTTGATTTTGCATGGTGGATTTCTTGCCTCTATTATAGTTGTTATCGAAAATCATTTTAGAATATGAAGGTATGAATTTAAATATAAAAATTGGAAGAAATGAATAAAAATTTATATATATTTATACATTATAAAATAAATTATTTTTTATTTTTTATTTATCTTATATGATATCAGAGTTCATATATATCTTTTAACTCATTGGTTCTTAATATAGAGATTTTCAACTTAGAAAACAATCCTTTCTGTACTGTGATGATGGATCTTTGCATTGAAAATGGGCCAAGGCAATCTATACAACCATCAACTGAGGAGGAATTATACCACTACATTTGTCGGTTATAATGAAGAGTCTCGTAGTTGTGAGTTTACAATTTATTTTATATTTTATTGTTATTTTCATCCTCATATAAATAATTTTTATATCAATACATCTTGTTTTAGGTAAGGAGTGCTCATGTGTGCTGTATAGGAAAACTGTCGAAGACACATGAGAAGAAACAACATGTAGTGATGCTTATTGTTGTCATTGTCTCTATGTGTTGGGACGAATGGTGGTTAGAGCGGCAACTTTTGGCATGCATTTTGTAACCATGGTGTACTTATGCTTGATGTTTTGTTTTTGCATGGTGGTTCTCTTGCCTCTATTATAGTCCTTATTGAAAATCACCATAGAAGAAATATTATTTGAAGGTATAAATTTATATATAAATATTGTAAGAAATGAATAGAAATATATATATATATTTATACATTATAAAATAAATTATTTTTATTTTTTATTTATCTTACATGATATCAGAGTCCAAATATATCTCTTAACTCATGGATGCTTAGCACAGAGATTGTCAACTTATAAAACAATCATTTTAGTATTCTAATGATTGATCTTTGCATTGAAAGTGGGTCCAGCCAATCTGTACAACCACCAACTGAAAAGGATTGTACCATTAGACTTTTCGGTTGTAATGAAAAGTCTCGTAGTTACGAGTTTTCAATTTGTTTTATCTTTTTGTCATGGTCTTTACTTGCCCATCAAACAAAAAGACATACTCCTCAATAGTTGGCACCATATCAACTTGGTTGAACACAAAGCAACTATATGATGGGTTCCAGAAATGTGAAGCTGCTCTGCTCAAATCCTAATCCACCTCAACTTCAAGGAGAGAAGCAATAAAGCGGTATTCTTTCTGAAACTGAGTTTGCTGATTTGTTTCCTTCCACTGATTCCATATCTTGCGTGATTCGAATAGATCGTTCTCAATGAACTCAACATGTATCTTTCTAGGCAAATCAGATCTATGACCTTCAACTAGGCAATCTCCCAACTGTCTTTGTAACTCGGACATACTAGCACTAGCTTGTTGAATGCTAATTAGCGGAATAATTTTCTCCGCTACTGAACCAGGCACTTTAGGGATTCCATCAAAACCTCTCTTCATTGGAAGCTATTTTGTGGCGAAAGCTCCTAAGAGTGACATGATGCATGTACATGAAAGCATTGGAAACAAAAGGGATTAGAAACAATAACAAAATGGAAGAAACAAACATAGTCAAAGAACCAACCAACATTTTTCTAAAACAGACTTGGCCTAAGTCACTTAACAACAAATTTGGGACAAAAATGTCCCCAAGCCAGGTTATCTTCCTAGTTGTGGAGATCTGGAAACAAAATGTCATCCAATCTACAGTCAAATTTTAAAAAGAAAATGAAACAAAGGAATTGTTCCTTCTTGTGTCTTAATGATAGGCTTACGAAAAGGGTACGACTTTAATTAGGTTGGTTTTCTCACGAATTCCTATATGCATGGTTTCATTGTTATACAACACTAAAGGTTCCCAAACTGTCCTAACCAATCCTTCTGGATCAGAATAGGCCCCCAATCATCACCCATTACAGGTTCATTTCACTACTCAATTAATGATCTTTAGAGGCGTTTTTTTTTTGTTTATAAAGGCGCGAAAAAACGCCACCTTCATACTTTAGCGATGTTTTAGGGGCGGCTCCAAAAACGCCACCAATACCTCCGTCGCGAAAGTATCTGGCGTTATCTATGGAACGCCGCTATATGCTGTAGCGGCGTTAATGCTTCACATAGAGGCGTTTCTAATGCACCGCTAACTATTTTTAGTTTTGGTTAATATTTGAGTTAAAATAAAATAAAAAAAAGCACTTAACGGCGTTTTGAAAGTTAGAAAATGAAAATGTATTTAGCGGCGTCTCATATAAAACGCCTAAAAAATCAGTATCAAATAATGGCACTTTCCAACGTCTCTAAGTAGTAGTTAAATACGCCTCAAATGATTTTAAGAGATCATTTAAGAGTGACCAGAAAATTTTACTTTCGAGGTGTTTTAAAACGTCACGAATTTTATCATCTTTGAGGCATTTAAAATTGAGGGCGTTTTCCCCACTTAAAACACCTCAAAAAAAATTTGTTTAGTGGCATATGTTTTAGGACATTGTGGCATGTCAATAAATGCCTCAATTTTTTTTGTTTTGCTCATTTCAAAAATAATATATATACAATTTTCTTTGACATACTCAGAATCCCTGGTTAATACTTAAAACTCAAATAAAAGCATAATATTCCAAGACATATATATAAATAGGTACTAAAGACATGCATAACAGTTAAAAGTAATACATAATTATAGGTGTCATACTAAATATTATATAAATCCAATATACTACATATATCATACTAATTAATAATAATAGCCATGCTCTTCATCCACTGAGCATGAGACAGTTTTAATCAAGGTTCGAAATTCAACTAGCAGTTTAGAAAATGCAACCTAATCAAATCAAGCCGCTAAACATAGAAGTTTTTTTGTTTAAATAAAAATATACTTCAATAATTGTGTTCTAACAATTCACCACTAAGCTTTTACCAAAAATTACGCAGTCTTCATTTTTCTGCGTTTTTGTGGTATATCGTTGCTAGACACAGATGTGCAGCATGGAGAATCGCCTGCTAGCCAATCAACCCTCCTTTTCCTTGGCGCCTACTAAACAACAATAACAATTACGTTAATTAGAATGTATACATATATATATATATATATTATATGTAAGTAATTTGAATAAAACCTTAAGTTCAATGTTAAAACAAGACTACCTCAGAATCCTCATCCTCAGCATCTTGCATATCTCCATTCCCACGCTGGATGTTGTACACCACTTGTTGCAGGTCATTAAGCTGGTTCATGAGAGATGCATGTACAGCCTGTGCTTTCGCCTGCTCTCTGATGTGCATTTCCTGCATTTCTGCCAACTTGGCTACAAGGCTTTGATATTCCTGAAGTGAGGGAGCTGGCTCTGAAGGACCAACAACATTTGCAGCAGAGGTGGAAGCGCCAACATTGTTTTTGAACAATCTATTCGACTGAGGAAGCAAGCCAAAGCCCCGGACCCGGGAATATCTTTCTGGTCCAAGAACTTCATTGTAAAGGGAGTTTTCTTTGGAGAGAAAGTCCTCTGTTGTTGCACAGTCCTTCATCTCTTCATTTAAAAGTTGCTTCGACCTTGCCTGCAAAATGTAAAAACAGTTGCACCAATTAAAGATTGGTACCAAAGATATACCAGCAACAATTACAACAATATTACATCATACATGAACCCTATTGCAACGAAGAAACCACCCAATAACATACTCAAGGTGCAACTATGCCAAAGTCTAAATCAAGAGAGCTATACTTAAGGCACAACAAGTAAGAATAAACATCAGCAGCTCTCTTTCGTGATAGATACTTATATTTCTAAGATAAAACTCTAATAAAAATTTAGAAAAGCAAAAGTGAGCCTATAACAGTGAGCCTATAATTTTTTGCAGTGTTAGTAACCATTACTCACTCTCATTTTTTTATTCTTTTAATTCTTGGCATCAATATGAAACTTTAAACCAGAAATATAAAGTTAACTTACTCCTAAAACTCAACAATCATACGATCAGTAGTCTTATTAATATCATATTACCATTACTGATTCATATAATAGCACTAGTCAGAGGGTCTTACGACTGTTTCCTTTGTTGCTTCCATCGGTGATCCGTTTGCCCTTGTATGTGCTGCGACATACACACTCAGTCTTCCAATTGGTCTCCCATCTGATTCTAGGCTCTGCACAAATTCAAAATCATTCATGAAGCACTTGGTTATGAATTGTAAATTCCTAATTCAAAAACTTCACAAAACACTTACCATTTCATGAGCCATTCGGGCAAAACTCTTTGACCCACTAGTGTGGGTATGAGCCTGCTTTTCTCTGCTTTCTTGTGCTTTCTTTGCCTTTTCCTGCCAATGACAATTGACAACATGAATTAAGTCCTAATATTGAGAATTTGAAGTCAATAAATCGAAACTAAAATCAAAAGCACAACCTTTCCCTCTGGAGAAAACCAATAGTCAACCAATGCATAAAATTGAGTCCGAACTATGTCCGTTTTCTCAGGCAGTTTGCGTTTAACCTCATCCGGGGTCAGATTTCCGTCAAAGTATTTTCCTTTCAATCTATTTTTATGGTCCCTCCACTTCTTGGCCATAGAAGCACGTAACCAGATATCAGAAACACCACGAAGGTCAAATTTCTCCTGTAAAAGATAAGGAATAATTAACAAAGGATGAACTTAGCTTAAAACAAGAGAAAATTTCAACACTAAACATGAATACTAATACTTTGATCCAATCTACAGCTCTAGTTTTGTCATCAGGTTCTATCTTAGTTCATGAAAGTATATTGATAGGAAACCATAATCCATTCCTTGCCATTTTGCCACAGAATCCAGCCAATAAGCCTGCGGAGTCTCCAATTGGTTGACCCACTCCATTTCCTTGAACAAAGATTCTGTCACCCTGCCCTAATTCGGCCACGTCACGAAGGCGGGTTTTGCCTCTTCTTTTAATTAAGTTACCCGCTGCATTAGCTACATATGAAACATATAAAAAAAAAAGATTACAAAGTCTTATTAAACACTCTTTCTCAAATAACAATAAACCATACAACAGAAAAAACAGAAACATGTTTTGAAGGTTAAATTGAAAGGAAAAATAGAAACACGTACACTGTAAAACTATTTTACAGCAAGTACTTACAACAACATAAACTATTACAAGCTAGTACAATTCTCCACACTATTTTACAGCAACTATTTTCCTTCAACAGGGTCCAATACTAAACCTATATACACTATTCTACATACTATTCTACTAAACCTATATACAATTCATACATATATATTTGTGCTTATACAAGAAATTATCAAGCTTATATAGGTGGGAAATTACAGTTATGAAGTCTTATTAAACTTCAAGGTTAAATTGAAAGGAAAAATAGAAACACGTACACTATACAACTGAATTTTACAGCAAGCACTTTTTTTTTGGCCAAATTACAGCAAGTACTTATGACAACAGAAACTATTATACAGCAAGTACTATTCTCCATACTATTTTACAACAACTATTTTCCTTCAACGCGATCCAATACTAAACCTATATACACTATTCTACTAAACCTATATAGAATTCATACATATATATTTGTGCTTATACAAGAAATTATCAAGCTTATATAGGTGGGAAGTTACACAGAATGATTGACAAATATTTTCAAATATCAAACAAAATGAATGGTCAGAAATATGCATGATTATCAAACATCCTCGATTTCAATTTAACGAATACAAAATAAATATTGTTGCAAACTTACTCATCATGACAACAACAGCTTCAAGTGCTTCAGGAATGTCCAAACCTTGAGACTGTCCTGATCTGCTAGAACTGCTTCCTGAACCAGCAGCATGATCAAGGGCAGCAGTGCTTGTAATTCGAATGTTTTTTTGTCTAAGGCGAGGCATGTCTGCAACATGAATAACCGAGTTGAACCATATTAGTATAATCATATGAATAAAGGAATGAATACAAGCTGGAAAAAGCATATAATGAAGCATAAACAATCTGTCATCTCAGTTTATAATGTCAAAAATACAAACTATAGCATATAACTCTAAACAAACAAAAAAACTAAATCTGTTACCAGAAATCATGCTAAGAACCAACAATAACAAGACATAATTACATTCAAGGGGTTCCAATGTCTTCATCAACATCTTCCCGAACCCATTGGACATTATCATCATCTATAGGACTTGGATTGACGGAAGGAAAGCATTCTGTCCTTCTTTCCACATCATCTGATGCTTCCTCGCCCATATCATACAAGTCTCTAGGTGTGTTATGCAAAACAACGAACCATCCCGGATCCTTGGGATCTTCAGAAAAGAAAACTTGTCTAACTTGAGAGGAAAATACATAAGGCTCATCTATTAGTTGTTTGCCGGTGTGGATCAAATGAGAAAAGTTTACAAGAGTGAATCCAAATTGATCTTTCTTAACACCCTTAGAAGTAGTCACATCAGCCCAATCACACCGAAACAATACAACCTTGAACTTGTTATAATAATTCAGCTCAATGATATTATTTAGGATCCCATAGTAGTTAACATCCCCTTCCAAAGGGTTCCTATCTCTAGCACTTGCATAACTTATAGTTGAAGAAGTAACAACAACACCGGAATTTTGAGTACGCCTTTTTTGCTCACGAGATTTAGTATGAAATCTAAATCCGTTAATTACATAGGCACTATATCTTTTAACCATCGTATCCGGACCTCGCGCTAAGTCGAGAACTTCTTCAGTTACATTCACTCCGTCTCGAACCTATAGTCAATTATTTCGCCATTAATACTTTGCTTTCAATTAAGGAGTTACATCTCTTAAAATAATGTAGAACAGTTGAAATACTTACCCTTTGAACTATCCAATCATGAAAGGTCTCTATAAATAGCTTATCTAGCTCACGAGGGTTAGGTCTTCGAGACCTTGCATTAGCTCTCAAGTGATTCTTATACTCCCTATGAGTTGTAAGAAAGAACAACTAATAAATGCTCTAGTAGATATTAAGATATCCATATAAAGTCAATTTTTATAAACTCAAACTTACACACGAAATGGTTCCATAAGTTCATGATGGTGTAGTACGTATCGATGGGCTTGTATCCTTGCCAATGAATCTAACTCCACCACTTCAGCTTTGCTCTTTGCTTGTCCACCACTTTGGAATAACTAATTGTCGTGGAGCTCATTCTCAGCAACACCTACATTTCTTCCAGGCCTATTAAATCTTGTCTCAATTCCCTCAAGATATCTAGAACAAAAGGTCAAACATTCTTCTGCAAGATATCCTTCGGCAATAGAACCTTCTGGGTAGCGTTGTTTCGTAAGTAAGACCCCAACTTCAACAAAAACCTAATAATAAACGTTTTAAAGGGTAAGTTTGCGTTCGTATTTTTCTTCAAGTCTTTTAAAAATAGTAAGTTGAGATAAGATTACCTCTCAACCGGATACATCCACCTAAAATAAACTGGACCACCTAGTTTTGCTTCGAGTGGAGATGAATGAGCAGATGCACCATTACGGTGAAAAAAGACGGAGGAAAGATTTTCTCCAACTGGCATAGAGTAATTGCCGCTCGATCTTGAAGTTTGTCAAGCTCATCTATCTTTAGAACCTTACCACAAAGTTCCTTGAATATATTAGAAAGTTCAAGTATGGCATGGGTGACTTGCTTTGATGTTGATGATGACATAGCTGAGCGTAAAGCAAGTGGAAGCAAGTCATGCAGCAAGATGTGATAGTCGTGTGACTTTAAGGAAGAAAGTTTACGCTCTTTTGTCATTGACACGTCTTGATATATTTGATGCATAACCATCAGGAACCTTGATATTTTTAAAATTAAGTGAAAAAAGACATCTTTCTTGTCTTTAGACATCGCATAACAAGCTGGAGGAATCCATGTCTTCCCATTTGGAAGCAACTGAGGTTGAAGCTCATTACGAATTCCCATCGCAACTAAGTCAAGTCGACTATTTAAGTTGTCTTTGGACTTCCCATCAACATTTAGAATGGTGGCAACAATATTTTCACATACATTCTTTTCTATATGCATCACATCAAGGTTATGACGCAATAGATTATGTTGCCAATAATCTAACTCGAAAAATATGCTCCTTTTTTTCCACAAATCAGCCTCCCTCACCACATCTTCAACTTGTGCATCATTTTGAACATCAAGTTCACCATCACCAACATCTCGCACTCTTTTCTGAGAACTTTGATTAGAGTTACCCTTGTTCCTACTTGCTTCATTTGCCTTTCCATAAGTGAAGTTAACATCCATCAACATTGACAATATATCAGACCCATAAGTGATTGAAGGTGGTTCCCTTGTCTCAATGGTGTTGTCAAACAAATGATTTTGGAATCTAAAATGATGGTCAGCATCTAACCACCATCGATGTCCCATGTAGCAAAACTTCTTCCCATTGGACAGCCACTTCGAACATGTTTCTGCGGCACAACAAGGACACGCATAACGACCTCTGGTGCTCCATCCAGACAAATATGCATATGCAGGAAAATCATTAATAGTCCACAATAATGCAGCACGTAGGTGGAAGTTCTGTTTCCTTGACGAATCATAAGTTTCAACTCCTTCCCATAATTGCTTCAACTCATGAATAAGAGGCTGCAAATAAATGTCAATGTCGTTTCCGGGACCTTTATCCCCGGGAATTATCATAGACAAGATGAAAGCCGGTTGCTTCATGCCAATCCAAGGTGGCAAGTTATAATTTATCAATACGACTGGCCATGTGCTATAAGTAGTACTCATTAGTTTGAATGGATTGAACCCATCGGCCGCAAGACCCAGCCGAACATTTCGAGGATCTGAAGCGAAGTCCGGAAACCTCGAATCGAATGCTTTCTAAGCCAAGGAATCAGCAGGATGCCTTATAGCCCCATCTTTCGTCCGTCCATCCTCATGCCAGGTCATGTCACCTGTAGTCTTTGAAGACATGAATAGCCTTTGAAGTCTTGGGATCAAGGGAAATAACGTAGAACCTTCGCAGGCTTCTTCTTGATTTCTACTTCACCATCATCCTCATTCAAGGTCTCATTTGTATTTGAGTCCTCCCAACGAGAATTACCACACACATCACAAGATTCTTGTTTTGCTTTATCACCCCCAATACAACATGCAATCATTTGGGCAACTATGAATTTTCTCATACCCGAGACCTAAATCTCTAATTATCTTCTTCGAATCATAAGAGGATGTAGGAATCGCAGCAAATGGAAATACATCTCTCAAAAACTCTAAGAATAAATCTAGACCTTTACCCGTCATCCCACATAAGCATTTCAAGTGAAAAAGCCGTATGCTAAATGCCAATTTTGAACACTTAGAGCCTTCATAAAGAGGTTCATTCATATCATCAAACAATTTATAAAACTTGGCAGCTTCTCCAGTAGGTTCTTCACAACCACCGTTTTCCCCGGGATCTCCAACAATACTTGTTCCGGATGGTGAATCAGGCAAGGGATCATTTTGAGGTGATTGAGGATGGAAATGTTGGTCATGCATGTTGAAAACACCACGCAACATTCCACCAAGGTTATCTTCCCTAATTGGATCTAGTTGATTTCCCAAATAAAATGTGAGGGTGGTCGATAAGATGAACTAGATGCACTGTGCGAAGCACACTCTCCCTGAAACATCCAAGCACTATACCCCGGTTCAAATCCATCACACACCAAGTGCTCTTGCACAACATCACGTGGACGCCAATAATCGCTTCGACAATTCTTGCATGGGCATAATATCATACCATCTAAACTCGCATTTTGGAAAGCAAAATTGAGAATGGCTTCAACTCCATCTTGATACTCTTTAGTCCACTTTTGCTTTTGCATCCAACTTTTGTCCATTTGTTGTATCTAACCCAACAATTTTTTTTAGTTCAATACAACTGAATTTTGTATTTATGTATACATGCTTCGAGATTTTGATCCTAATTTTTCATTCCTAGTTAGCACAAGACAGCCATTAAACAAGTTCAAGTTACTTGGATAATGTAAGCTTATATTATTATTATTATTATTATTATTATTATTATTATTCAATAAT
>AWWV01012158.1:0-57315 GCA_001974805.1 Corchorus capsularis | reverse complement strand
GTTCTTTTTGTAGGTATAATGGACGAAGAACAAGAGCAACCAAACGTGGCTGCTATGTTGCAAGCTCTAATGCAACGTTTTGACAATATGAATACTAAGTTCGATACCTTGGCCAATGAAGTCCAACAAGTAAGGGATGGCCAAAATCAACAAGTTCAACCACCTCAAAGAGCTAATGTCGCACGCAACAATGAAGAGGAGCATCCTCCACCACCGAGGCAAATTGCTAGAATCGATCCCATGGAGAGACTAAGGCAACAAGAACTTGGTGGGCAAGCTCACAATGAAAACATGCGGCCTAGGAGAGGAATTGAGAGAGAGGAGCCTAAAGACAACATCAAGTACAAAATCCCTAAATTCAATGGGAGAGGGTCTCCATCCGATTACTTGGAGTGGGAGTCGACATTGGATATGTATTTTGATTACTATCCTCATGCCGAGCCAAAGAAGGTACAAATTGCTACTCTTGAATTCACGGAAAATTCTTTAAATTGGTGGAATCAATTGGTGCAAACAAGAAGAAGAAACTTGGGAAGGCTAATCAACACTTGGTTAGGTCTAAAGAGTTATATGAGGAAGAGGTTTGTTCCAAGCTTTTACACTAATGGTCTTTACCAAAAGTTGCAATCCTTGAGGCAAGGAACTAGGAGTGTTGATGAATACTACTCCGAGATGATGTTGTTGATGTCAAGGGCCAAGATCGATGAAGCTCCACAAGCTACTATAGCTAGATTCATGGCGGGATTGTATAGAGAAATTCATGATATTGTGGAGATGCAACAACACTATGAGGTTGAGGAATTGCTTCAACATGCTTTGAAGGCCGAAAGCCAAGTAAAAAGGAATAAGAAGAGCTTTACATCATCGTCATCAAGCTCGTGGAAAACTCCAGTCAAGAAGGATGACAAGTCATCAAAGGAAAATGAGTCTGCGCAAAAGGTTGTGACCCCTAAAACCGATTCTAAATCTTCATCAAGCTCATCTTCTAAGAACTATGTAAAGTGTTTCAAGTGTCAAGGATATGGGCACTTTGCAAGAGATTGCGTTAACAAGAAAGTCATGCTTACTAATGACAATGGCGAGATTGTAAGTGAAGATGAATATATTGCGCTTGGATCAAGTGGTGATGGAGATGATGAATTAGAGGTACAAACCGATGATGATAGTGATGAAGGCGTTGGTGTAGCACTTAAGAGTTTGGTTGCTAGGAGAACTTTGAGTGCTTATGTGAAAGATGATGTGAACAACCAAAGGGAGAACTTGTTTCATACTAGGATGTATGCGAATGGGAAGCCTAGTAGTGTGATTATTGATGGTGGGAGTTGTACAAACATAGCTAGTGTTTATTTGGTGAAGGAGATGCAATTACCCACTACAAAACACCCTAAACCTTATAGTTTGGGTTGGATCAACAATAAGGAGAAAATTAGGGTTAACAAACAAGTTTTAGTTTCTCTTTGTTTGGGCAGGTACAAAGGAGATGTATTGTGCGATATCTTACCCATGCAAGCATGCCATGTACTACTTGGACGACCATGGCAATATGACAACAAAGTTCAACATGATGGTGAGACGAACCAATATACTCTCATGTGTGGTAAGAAGCCCCTTTACTTTTATTCCGTTATCACCTCAAGAGGCTTTAAAAGATCAATTGAAATTGAAAGAGGATTTTGCTAAGATAGATTCGGAAATTTAGGGCTAAAGAGAAGACTAATCATGCTAATTGCGATATAGTCAAGCATGCTAGTTCTAAAAAGATTAATAAGGAGTGTATGTTAGCTACTAAGAGTGAGATTAAAAGGAGCCTTGAATGATAATTCTGTTTTGATCTTACTTTTGCTTTAAATATACACTTGTGAGCACTAACCACTTGGAAAGCGAGCTTCCAAGCAACGATTGTTTCTCTTTTGAGTGATTATGTAGATGTGTTTCCTGAGGAGATTCCTAGTGGTTTACCACCAATTAGGGGGATTGAACATCAAATCGACTTCATCCCTGGGGTGCAAATTCCAAATAAGTCAGCTTATAGGACAAATCCTGAAGAAACAAAGGAATTGGAGAAACAAGTTGGTGAGCTACTTCAAAAAGGTTTTGTGCGTGAAAGTCTTTCTCCATGTGCCGTTCCTGTGTTGCTTGTTCCTAAGAGAGATGGGACTTGGAGAATGTGTGTTGATTGTATGGCAATAAACAACATCATGGTAAAGTATCGTCACCCTATTCCTAGATTAGATGATATGCTTGATGAATTGCATGGTGCTTGCTTATGTTCTAAAATTGATCTTAAGAGTGGCTATCATCAAATTCGCATGAAAGAGGGTGATAAATGGAAAACTGCCTTTAAAACTAAATTAGGGTTGTATGAATGGTTAGTTATGCCTTTTGGATTGACTAATGCACCTAGTACATTCATGCGATTAATGAATCATGTTTTAAAAGCTTTTATTGGCAAGTTTGTTGTTGTTTATTTTGATGATATACTTGTGTATAGTCGAAACCTAGATGAGCATGTTAGGCATCTAAGATGTGTGTTAGATGTACTTAGGGTTGAGAAATTATATGCTAACCTTAAGAAGTGCACCTTTTGCACAAACAAGCTTGTTTTTCTTGGTTTTGTGGTTTCATCGCAAGGTATAGAGGTTGATGAGGAAAAGATCAAGGCAATCAAAGAATGGCCAACACCCACCAACGTTGGACAAGTGAGATCTTTTCATGGACTAGCCGGATTCTATAGGAGGTTTGTTAAGGACTTTAGCACCTTAGCCGCCCCTATTACAAGTGTTATGAAGAAGAATGCACCATTCAAGTGGGGAGATGAACAACAAGAAGCATTTGAGACGTTGAAGGATAAACTCACTAATGCTCCTTTGCTTGTTTTACCTAACTTTAACAATACTTTTGAGATTGAATGTGATGCATCAGGGGTTGGAATTGGAGCTGTTTTAATGCAAGGTGGGAAACCCGTCGCTTACTTTAGTGAGAAATTGAATGGGGGTGCATTGAACTATCCAACCTATGATAAAGAGTTGTATGCTCTTGTGAGGGCGTTGCAAACTTGGCAACACTACCTTTGGCCTAAGGAATTCGTGATTCATACGGATCATGAGAGCTTAAAGTATTTAAGAGGCCAACAAAAGCTAAACAAGAGGCATGCTAAATGGAGTGAGTTCATCGAGAGCTTTCCTTATGTTGTGCGATACAAACAAGGTAAGGAGAATGTGGTAGCCGATGCGTTATCAAGGAGGTATGTCTTACTTTCCATGCTTGATTCTAAGTTTCTTGGTTTTGAGTATATTAAGGAATTATATGCTAGTGATGTTTACTTTAGTGAAATATTTAAAGCATGTGAAAATCCTGGATTTGGGAAGTATTATAAGCATGATGGATTTTTGTTTAAGGAATCTAGATTGTGTGTGTCTTCTTGCTCTTTGCGCATATTGCTCTTTAGGGAATCGCATGAAGGGGGTTTAATGGGTCACTTTGGAGTTGATAGAACATATGATATATTGCATGAACACTTCTTTTGGCCTAAGATGCGATATGATGTAGGAAAGTATGTTGCTAGTTGCATTGTTTGTTTGCAAGCTAAATCTACATCTAAACCGCATGGACTATATACTCCTTCGCCTATTCCTCATGAACCATGGACTCATATTAGCATGGACTTTGTGTTAGGTTTACCTCGTTCTAGGAGAGGTAAAGATTCTATCTTTGTGGTTGTTGATAGGTTTTCTAAGATGGCTCACTTTATTGCATGTACTAAAACGGATGATGCCATTAATGTAGCTAATTTGTTCTTTAAGGAAATTGTTATACTACATGGAATGCCTAGAACGATTGTAAGTGATAGAGATGCTAAGTTCTTAAGTCACTTTTGGAGAACTTTATGGGCTAAGTTAGGTACTAAGTTGTTATTTTCTACTACTTGTCATCCTCAAACCGATGGTCAAACCGAGGTAGTTAATAGGACTTTGTCTACTTTGCTTAGAGCTTTAATTAAAAGAACTTAAGAACTTGGGAGGATTGTCTACCTCATGTCGAATTTGCATATAATAGAAACATACATAGCACCACTGGATATTCACCTTTTGAAACTGTGTATGGCTTTAATCCTTTAACCCCATTGGATTTGTTGAGTTTACCTTTGAGTGTGCAAGTCGACATGGATGGACAAAAGAAGGCCGATTATGTTAGAGAACTTCATGCTAGGGTTCGAGCTCAAATTGAGAAGAAAATACAACACTACATGAAGAATGCTAACAAAGGGCGCAAGGAAGTCATCTTTGAACCCGGGGATTGAGTTTGGTTGCATCTAAGGAAGGAGAGGTTCCCTGAAAAGAGAAAGTCTAAGCTCTTACCTCGTGGAGATGGTCCATTCCAAGTCTTGGAAAGGATCAACAACAACGCCTACAAGCTAGATCTTCCTAGTGAATATGGCAATGTAAGTGCTACTTTTAATGTTTCAGACTTATCCTTGTTTGATAGTGATGCAGATTTGAGGACAAATCCTTTTCAAGGGAGAGGGGATGATGCGCCAAGGGCTTATCATGGCTTAAAAGAACACATTGGAGCCAATGAAGAACAAGGAGATATCATCGATGCTAGCTTGGAGGAGCATGGAGTTGGAGGCGCGAGTGACCGGCCATGCGACTTGGAGAAGCCCGGCCAACACCGGCCACGCGACTCGGAGATGCCCGACCATCACCGGCCACGCGACATGGACATGTCCGGCCACAACCGGCCATCGCTTGGCGCACCAACCGGCCACAACCGACCATCGATTGGGCCATCCGGACAAGACCGACCTTTTGATCCTTTAGCCATTCCGCAAGGTCCAATGACTAGGGCACGGGCTAAAAGGTTCAAGGAAGCTTTATTGGGCTTTGTTAGATCTCATCTTGGAGGTTTAGAGTCCATTGAAGAACATTTGGAAGGCATTGAAGTCGACATCACCAAGAATATTCCCATCGATTCCAAGGTGTTTACCTTACTTGAAATCGATGAGCATTAGACTTTGGCATTGTGTAATTCGGCCTCATGGGCCTTTATTCTATCTTAGATTAGTTATTTATTTAGTCTAGAAGACATTGGGTTGGGCCTTGTTTGACTAAGTCCAATCCTTGTTTAATTATGTTATTTACTTTTCCTAGTAGGACAAGGAGTAGGCTATTTCCTTGTTCCTTCCTTTATGTAATGTTTTCCTTTTAGCTTTAGGAGAAGGGTTATGCGTTCCCTATATAAAGGGACCATCCCCCTCTTGTAAACATAAGTCAAGTTAATCAATAAAGTTGAGAGGTTTATACCCACATCGATTTTTTTGGCTTCATTGTTCTAGTTTGAGCAAACTTAGGGTTCTTCAATCTTGTAGAGTCCTAGCAAACAATTAGGTTGTGATTGCTTGGTTGTTTGTGAAACTTGTGATCTTAGGTGTTCAAGTGCAGGTCGACTTGGAGGTCTAAGGCCGACGAACGAAGGAACATTTATCAAGTGAAGATTGTCGACATACACATCTAGAAGTTTGGTGATTCAAGTTGATCTTAGGCGGGTCTCTAAGGCGGATTTGGACCAATTACAACTAAATTCGTATCATTTTTATAGCTATTTTTATATACTTTTTGCTATTTTTATATGTGTTTTTACTCTATTTTGTTAGTATTTGTGTTTTTAGGTCTTGAAGACAAGAAAAGTGAAAACTTATTGTTTTTCACTCTTTTTGGAGCTATTTTGGAGACTTTTTACTCAACTATGGATTTAGTCATTTGGAATGAAGATTTGAAGATGCGAAGTTCGTGATTGAAGATATTTTGAAGAATTGAAGAATTAATTCAAGAAGTAAAAATTGAAGATTTGGAGCATAATTTGCTAAGGATTGAAGACAAGCCTAGATGAAGCCTGAAGTTAAGGATTTTTGGATTATTTATATGGAAATATAGTCAGCCCATATAAACCTATAATTGGAGTTAAAATCTCAATTCGTAGGCCCCATATCCAAAAGAATATCCAAATCACACATTAATCCCGCAAATTTGCGATATAAACCCGGTTTCAGCGCAGTCTTCGTAGAAAGTCCATAACTTTCTGCTCAGATGTCCGTTTTAAGCCCATGAGTAGCCGTTGGAAAGCTAACTCCGAGCTCTACAACTTTATTTTGAAGTGCAAAGCCCAGATCTGCCATCTTCTAAGCCCGTTAAATCGACGTCGATGTTGCTGCCAGATTCCAGAAAATTCCAGAAAATTCTAGAGTCCTCATCTAACTTGGATTCTACTCTAGGATGACACCTAATCCAACTTGGAGACCAATTCAAGCCTAAACCGTCCTACCCTATTTCTCCACTATAAATAGTCACCTCCTGTATCACAAATCACACACTTACACATAATACTTTTACACATCATAGATTTAGATAATTCTCTTTTTCTACCTTTCTTTAGTTTTTAGGTTTTTCTCTAGTCTTAGGAGAGGGAGAAGTCAACACCCTCTCTAGCCATAGAGGGGTGCGACGTCCCTAGGGTTCAAGGGGGAGAAATCGTTCCTCCCTACCTCTGTAAGTATTCTTATGCCTCTCATGGATTTTCCTAAATCCATGAGTAGCTAAATCTTTAATACTTCTGATCCTTTGGTGAATTCAATAAATTGATTATGGTGAGATTTCTATACTTATAATTTTGTGTTAAGTTCTTGATGATAGTAGTCAAAACCCTGTTTTAATTTTATGATTCTAAATCTTATTTGAGTTATGTGGCCACTAACGATGTAAGAGGAAGATCTATGGCTAGATCAGGCTTATAATTAATAACTCAAGTTTGATTGTATGTATCAAATTAGGTTTGTTTAATCGCTGATTAATGGGTGTTTGTCTACCGAAGGGCGAGAAATTTCTCTTCGTATGGTTCTACTTTGTAGGCATGTGTGTAAAATTAATTAATCTTAATGCTTTGTTCTCAAGTGATCTTTAAGCCCTAAGAAAGTAATCGATTGCTGAAGGAATAATAGGGATAACTGCAGCTCTAATCGGCCTTTTATCTAAAATACATGTTGGGAAACCTATATCAGTTGTCAGTCAAGAATAAGATGCGAAATTCACCTTTTAAATCAATGATCCATAGTTAATTTGATTGAATGATACCACTGGTGAAGAAGTATGATTTTTAGTTATTGTTTGCTTTATTAATCTGCTTTAGATTTAGATTTAGATTTAGATTTGCTTTGCTTTATTTTTAGTTTAATTGTTTTCTTTATAATTAATTTTACAATCCCCTGTTTTCTGTTTGATTTTTGGAAAAGATCTTTCTATCTTTTTATTGTTCATCACATAAACCTTCTCTGTGGGATTCGACCCCTACTTGCCCTAGCTATTCTAATTAGTTTATTGTGGGGATTATTTTTATGGTCATAGACGACACGATCACTTTCTTTTATATAGTTGATTACTTAGTTTACTTAGCTCTTAGTTTACTTTGTTAGTTTTAATTTAGAATTCCAAAAAGCTCATCTTTTAAACTGCTCGTTTTTTAACATAATTAGTTAGTTAAGAAACTATCCTCTCTCCCTATGGATTCGACCCCTACTTGCCCTAGCTAGTAGTTATTGGTTTGTGGGGAATTATCTTATGATTTGATCAACGACCGATCAGTAATATTGTTTTATAATCCCAATGGGGATCAGAAAGAAGAAAGAGTTTGCATCTGAAGAACATGTAACAGTTTGCACCAGGGAGGAAGAAAGAACCCAAAGCTGCACCTGCCAAAAAATTGAGGACATAGTAATTTGTAAGTGATATAGAGAACTAAAAAAAACACAAATCAAGAGAGGCATGTTTGATTTAAACAAAGGTGTACCTTTTCTAACAGGAGTCCACCCTAAATCTGAACAACATTAAATCCGATTTTATCACTTGTTCGTTCAAGCTCATGAAGGACGACATGTCTAAGCTTCGAAAAAAGCCAGATTCCACCAACAGAGGACATGGGGGCAAAGGCAATCACTTGACGAAACCCAATTTCAGCAGCAAGGTCATGTGTTGTCCTCAGACCTTCCCTTACTTCTGTAATTATAAAGAACATGGGGCACTTTGTTGCAAGAACGGACTTCAAGTGGATCTCGAAGCCCGGTTGCTTTGCCCCACGTGCGTTGTGTTGGTCCACTTAGATGTGCTAGAAGGGGCTGAATAGCACTTTATCGAATTTTTAAGTTCACTGAAAAGCGTTAAAGACACTATTTCAGAATATATTAAAGTCACTAATGCAAAGAAGGGAAATAAACATTGAGCGGAGACAAGTGAAAGTAAAAGGATAATAATAAAGACGTTAACAACTGAATAGTGGAAAAATAGTGAGATTGAGAAAAGATAAAACTGGAACGATGAAGCGAGATGGAAGATTGGAGACTCGTCGATTTATAGAGGTTCGGCCTTTCACACCTACGTCTTCTACCTTGGATATTCCACCAAGGATTTTCAAATCCACTAAACAGTGAAGTTAACCAGGTCTTCACAAAACCTATTACAATCCCAAAACTTCAAATCCAAAGCTTTGATACCGAGTGCAAACCCACACTTGTAAAAACACAAATAAGCAAGTATCAAAGTGTAGAGATGATCTTAACAGATCGAATTACACACAATCAGGCCTAAAACAAAGATGTAAACTTTAAGCGCTAATATAAATATTCAAGCT
Source organism: Corchorus capsularis (assembly GCA_001974805.1). NCBI lineage: Eukaryota > Viridiplantae > Streptophyta > Magnoliopsida > Malvales > Malvaceae > Corchorus > Corchorus capsularis. Next base: position 48,639 of record AWWV01012158.1, on the reverse strand, counting down.
AACAAAGATAAACTAAATTGAGAACAACACTTTGATGTTAGGGATTTTGAAATTCTGGAGAGAGAAAGTGATTTGATCTTCAATTGTGCTCCAAAACTTGAACTCAAACGGTTAGATTTGAGTATTTATACTTCTCTCTAGCAAACTAGCCATTTGGTTTGAAATTCAAACCATTTTCCCGTTTTTCTTGTCTTTTAGTCGCGCCAGCTGTTAACCGCTCTAGCGCCCGTACGACGTTGATCGCTTCGGCGTGTCCGTACTGTTTGTCCTGTAGCTGCTAGTTGCCTTTATCTCCAGATCATTGATCCCATTAATGTCTTCAAGTTTTCTTCAAACTTCGAAATTTATTCTTGACTTGATGATTCTTCACACATGCTGTCTTGATTGCATTGTTCAAATTCTGACTTCTACTTTCTGAATTGGTTGCCTTTGTCTCTAAATGTCTTCTTTAAAGTCTTTGAACTCTTCAAGCATCGAAGACTTCATGGCATTTTTCTACATTAGTGTCTCTAATGTAGTGTCCTTTTTTAAGGATGTATAGTGCTACAACCTTTCTCTATTGAAGGCTTTACTGCACACTGAGTAGATGATGTTAGCTTACATAATTAGGCTTATTTTGTTATCATCAAAAATACAGGGTTCAACAATCTCCCCCTTTTTTGATAATGACAAAACTAGCCCTAAATTGAGATAGAGCTAATCTAACATAGGGAAATACGATAGTGAGGTAAGGCTCCCCCTAAGTTCATGCCAACTAAATTAAGAATTAATTAGAGCAATATAGATATGTTGGTTCTATATTTAGGCAAAATAAATCAAGTCCAAAACAAGTGTGAAGAAAACTAGAAACATAAATAAGATAAGAACTAGAAATATTCCAGAAAATCCCATCAATGGCATTAACAAATATATACAGTTAAGTTCAGCCAAATAAGGAGGGGTTTTCGAAAGATTTACCAACGAAGTTTTAAAACTCCCCCTGAGTTAGTCAATTCATCTTCCCCATCAACCCCATCCAAGTATGCCAAAGTGTCCTTCAAGCATGCTGGTTTTCAAATGCTGAACACACTAGATAAAAACATTAAATTCCACAAAAATATATATAACAGATATTTAATAAGCTCAATTCACAATTCTTCTCCCCCTTTTTGTCATAAGCAAAAAAGGGTTTAATGTTTCCTGCACAAAACTGCTAGAGAGAAATTCCAGAGATATATATAATAAAGCATAAGATAGATAAGAGACATTCCCATGCCTCAAAGCAAATATCCAGAATATTCAAGGCACTCAGCATGTGCAAAAATACAGACCAAATAAACATAGAGTTTTAAATGCATATGAAATGCATGAAATGTTCAGAATGCAAAGAGAAAATGATAATGCAAGTAATGCAATCTATTCCTCTTTTCCTTCAACTTCTTCCTCAGAGCTGCTTGAGGGAATGATGGTTTTGGGAGTTGACTTCTGCTGCGATGACTCTGATTTTTCTTTGCTGCCAGAGGGACTAGGAGTGGTTGCCATTGCTTCAGCTTCTTTGGATATTCTTGATCTGGTGACTCTAGTTCCAGTTCCAGCAACCTTAGTAGTTGGAGTGGCTTTCTTCTTGACACCTCCTTTGCGAATTCCTTTCTTAGGAGTAGTTTGAACATCTTTGAAAATCTCCATAGCCAGCTCTTCTTTTTCCTGCTTCTTACTCGGGTCCTCAACAGACAATTCTTCAGTCATCGTGGCATCAATATCATCAGTGGCTCCCTTGATAATCTCATCAGCTTCCTTCTTCTTTGCAACTTCTTCTTCTTGTTGTTCTGTATTGGTGGCTTCAGTTTTCTTAGTTTATTGTTCTTCTTCACCTTTTTCTTTTACAACTCTATCTTCAATATCTTTCTTGGATTTGTCACCAGTGGAAAAGCTATCTGTAGTTGACTTGTGATCATCATCTTTTTCTTCATCATAGCTATCAGGTGGAATGATAGCTTGCTTCTCTGCAGATTTCTTTGTTCCAACAGTGTCACTAATGTCCTTTGCTTTTTCCTGTTGCTCATTCTTTTTCTTCTGTTGTTGCTCACTCTTTTTCTTCTTCTGTTGCTCTTTTCCTTTTTGATGTTGCTCTCTTGCTTTCTGCTGTTGCTCTCTTTCATATGTCTTGTTTGCCTCATTCACTATTTCTGCTGCTCTCTTTGCTTGCTCCATATCTTCCTCAGATGTGTACCCATGGGGCTTCATTGATGTGTCCCATTTCTGCTTGGTTTGCTGACTCATTTTCTTTAGCTGTTCCTCAACTTCTTTCAAATTGTTCAGCTTTTCTGTCAACCTCGTAGCATCACTAATCCTTCTACATAGGTATGCTGCTGTGAGTGTATCATAACAGTCTCCCATCTTTTCATGAGTTGCCAAAATTTGATTCATGTCACTCATGAATTTGACACACAGCATCTAAGTATTTCCTACCAATGTTCTCATCAAGCTACTTAGCTTTCCAATCTCTTATGCTAGGCATGTAATATCTTCCTTCATTGCTACTGCTAGTCCATTCATTTTATCCATCACAGCATCTTCTCCTTTCTTTACTTCAGTTGCAACATTTTGGGCAATCGTTTCCATCATTTGTCGTTCTTTGATAGTGTTCTTAATGAACCTATCAGTAGTCTCTTTGGAGAACTTGACACAGCCTTCAACTAAGTCTTTCTCATAAGGCTTGAATTATTCAGCATTTAGATACTGCTTCATATATCCTGTAATGATATGGCCATATCCACAAATCATCTTCTTCTTCTTATTGGCCATTTCCCTCATGCCTTTAATGAGGATTCTAGCTAGATTGACTCGTTGACAGTTATAGATTTTCCACAGCAGCCAGACATCATGAGTACTCACATATCCTACACTGCTCTTCTTGTATCTAATAGTGCATCCAATGAACTGCTGTATCATCTTCACATAGCTATTCCTGATAAATCTAGCCCCTGAATTTTCAAGCAAGTCTTCTTCATTCCCTGAAATTTGCCTCCAAGCGGCATTCTTATCAAAAGACTCATCAAAGTCTTCTTCACCTTTATAGTCAATATCCAGGTACTTTCCCAAGGACTTGGGTGTAATAACCATTTCTTTATCATTAATGCAGACTACAATGTTCTTATCAAGGAACTTAGATCTAACATTATCAGACTTGAATGCTTCAGGAGATTTGGTTATTCCAACATAAAATTCCTTAACAAGAGAAGGACTAAGCAACGTATATTCATAATTAGCAATACCCAGCATATTCATCACCTCAAAATTATGCTCTATTCCACCATATGTATCATCTCCTAGAAAGGTTTCCCAATCTATCAACTTAGCAGCCATAATCTGAAATTCTGTGATTTCATCATACCTTTTGCGCAAAGCTACAGTCTTCAGTCGATCTTTGATTTTGCTGGCTTTAGGGCGCTTTGGAAACACCAGTCTGGCACTATCAAAGCTTCATTTCCTTTCTGCACTAACTTTTGCTCGCTTCGCCGAAACTGTAACTTTTTTTTCTTCATCAATGTCGTCGAGCTCAGGGAGCTTCTTTTTAGCCTTGGTGCTTTCTCCTTGTGTCATTACTCTCGGCAGATGAGTGAGAGTTTTGAAACAGAGGTTGAATGAATGTATGAATGAGAGAAAACAGTTTTTACATGGATAAGAAGGAGAAGAGAATAGAAGTGAGAGAAAGAGTTAGGGTTTCTGAGTGAGGTGAACGAAGAAAGAAGAAATTAAATAGAGAGAGAGAAATTTTTGGAAACAGAAAGAGTTTTTCGGGAAAATGAAAGAATAAGTGAATCTTTTTGGATTTTGAAGTGACTTTTCCCAATAAGGATAAAACCAACTTTTGAAATTCAAAAAGTGTACTGACCCGAAAAGGACGCGTCAAGCACGGAAAGGGAGAAACTGAAAAAGCGTGTCAGAGGGCAAAAATCCAACACGTTTTGTATATGTGTATGCATGTATGTATGTACATATTAAAGACAGTAATGAAACAATGAATGAAGAAATTAATTAACATTACTAGAATCTATCATGCCAAGCTCATGCCTAATTCTGCTAAAATGCTCATCACAGAGAGGTTTAGTAAAGATATCAGCAAGTTGTTTAAGGTTTCTAACAAACTCGATTTTGATGTCGTCATTTTGCACATGATCTCGGATGAAGTGATGTCGAATCTCAATGTGCTTAGTTCTTGAATGTTGTACAGGATTCTTTGTGATATTGATCGCACTAGTGTTGTCACAGTAGAATGGCACCTCCATCATGGTAATTCCAAAATCTTGAAGTTGATGCACAATCCATATCAATTGAGCACAGCAACTTCCAGCAGCTATGTATTCAGCTTCAGCAATTGATAAAGCTACTGAATTTTGCTTTTTGCTCGACCATGACACTAGCATTTGTTCAAGAAATTGACAAGTGCCGCTGGTGCTTTTTCTATCTCTTTTACTACCTGCAAAATTAGCATCATAATAACCTGCAAGATCTAACAGGGATCCTTTAGAATACTATAGACGTAGGCCAATGGTTCCTTGAAGGTACCTGAAGATCCTCTTTACAGCAATAAGGTGAGATTCCTTTGGACAAGATTGAAAACGAGCACAAAGACAAACACTAAAGAGTATATCTGGCCTACTAGCAGTGAGATAGAGTAGGAGCCAATCATACCAGTGGCCATTGGTGTCTTCATTGTTTGCAGTCCTCCATGCCAAATTTCTTTAACATCTCCTTTGTATACTTGGACTAACTAATGAAGATAACTTCAGAGCATTGTTTAATTTGAAGTCCTAGGAAGAAGTTTAATTCTCTCATCATGCTCATCTCGAATTCTCCTTGCATTTCTTTAGCAAAATACTTACTCAAAATTTCACTAGTGGCACCAAAGATAATATCATCAACATAAATTTGAACAATTAGGAAATCAGACTTTTTCTTTTTAATCAAAAGAGTAGTATCTATACTTCCCCTTGTGAACCCTTTGTCAAGGAGAAATTTAGATAATCTTTCATACCAGGCCTGATCGAGCTCAAATTATGCATGTTTTTATAGCTATTTTTCTATACTTTTTGCTATTTTTATATGTGTTTTTACTCTATTTTGTTAGTATTTGTGTTTTTAGGTCTTGAAGACAAGAAAAGTGAAAACTTATTGTTTTTCACTTTTTTTGGAGCTATTTTGGAGACTTTTTACTCAACTATGGATTTAGCCATTTGGAATGAAGATGTGAAGATGCGAAGTTCGTGATTGAAGATATTTTGAAGAATTAATTCAAGAAGTAAAAATTGAAGATTTGGAGCTTATTTGCAAAGAATTGAAGACAAGCCCAGAAGAAGCCCTGAAGTTGAGGATTTTTGGATGAATTATATGGGAATATAGTCAGCCCATATAAACCTATAATTGGATTTAAAATCCCAATTAATAGGCCTAATATCCCAAAGAATATCCAAATCCCGCATTAATCCCGCAGATTTGCGATATAAGCCCGGTTTCAGCGCAATCTTCGTAGAAAGGCCATAACTTTGTGCTCAGATGTCCGTTTTAAGCCCATGAGTAGCCGTTGGAAAGCTAACTCCGAGCTCTACAACTTTCTTTTGAAAGGCATAGCCCAGATCTACCATCTTCAAGCCCGAAATTAAAGTCGAAGTTGCTGCCAGATTCCAGAAAATTCCAGAAAATTCTAGAGTCCTCATCTAACTTGGAGTCTACTCTAGGATGACACCTAATCCAACTTGGAGACCAAGTCAAGCCTAAATCGTCCTACCCTATTTCTCCACTATAAATAGCCACCTCCTGTATCACAAATCACACACTTACACATAATACTTTTACACATCGTAGATTTAGATAATTCTCTTTTTCTACGTTTCTTTAGTTTTTAGGTTTTTCTCTAGTTTTAGAAGAGGGAGAAGTCGACACCCTCTCTAGCCATAGAGGGGTGCGACGTCCCTAGGGTTTCAAGGGGGAGAAATCGTTCCTCCCTACCTCTGTAAGTATTCTTATGCCTCTCATAGATTTTCCTAAATCCATGAGTAGCTAAATCCTTAATACTTCTGATCCTCTGGTGAATTCAATCAATTGATTATGGTGAGATTTCTATACTTATAATTTTGTGTTAAGTTCTTGATGATAGTAGTCAAAACCATAGAATAATTTTATGATTCTGAATCTTATTTGAGTTATGTGGCCACTAACGATGTAAGAGGAAGATCTATGGCTAGAACAGGCTTAGAATTAATCACTCAAGTTTGATTGTATGTAGCAAATTAGATTTGTTTAATCGCTGCTTAATGGGTGTTTGTCTACCGGAGGGCGAGAAATTTCTCTTCGTATGGTTCTACTTTGTAGGCATGTGTGTAAAATTAATTAATCTTAATGCTTTGTTCTCAAGTGATCTTTAAGCCCTAAGAAAGTAATCGATTGCTGAAGGAATAATAGGGATAACTGCAGCTCTAATCGGCCTCTTATCTAAAATACATGTTGGGAAACCTATATCAGTTGTCAGTCAAGAATAAGATGCGAAATTCACCTTTTAAATCAAGGATCCATAGTTAATTTGATTGAATGATACCACTGGTGAACAAGTATGCTTTTTAATTATTGTTTGCTTTATTAATCTGCTATAAATTTGTTTTGCTTTATTTTTAGTTTAATTGTTTTCTTGATAATTAATTTTACAATCCCCTGTTTTCTGTTTGATTTTTGGAAAAGATCTTTCTATCTTTTTATTGTTCATCACATAAATCTTCTCTGTGGGATTCGACCCCTACTTGCCCTAGCTATTCTAGTTAGTTAATTGTGGGGATTATTTTTACGGTCCGTGCACGATACGCCATAAATTTTGGCGTCGTTGCCGGGGAAGGGAATTGAATTGAGAGAAAGTGAAGAGAGATTAGATCCAAGAATTAGTTTTTGATTTTCCGTTTTTTCTAAAAAAAAAAAAAATGTTTGCGTCGATAAAAAAAAATTGTTTTTGCGTCAATAAAAAAAAAGTTTTCTTTATCCGTTTTTCCTTTCTAAAATAAATTAAAAATATATAAATATTTTTATTTTCTGTTTCTGCTTTTTATTTTATTTAAGAACTGTTACTGCTAATTTTTCTTTTTAGTTTTGTTTGATTTTTCTAGGAAACTGCATGCCAAAGACAAGAAGTAGTAGTACTGAAGGTTTAGAATTCAATCCTGAGCCTGAAAGAACGCTATTTCAAAAGAAGAAGAAAACACAAAGCCGATTACAAGAAGAGGAAGCATCCGATTCAAGTTCTCAACCAAGTTCGCCTAGATCTGTTGTTTCAACATCGTCAGAAGACATGGCTGAAGAAGAACAACCCAAAACTCTGAGAGAGTTAGCTGCACCAAACGTCAATGCCAAACGCTTAGCCATTCGTTACCCCGATACCAATGGAAACTTTGAAATTAAATCTGGATTTATTCAGATTTTACCCAAATTTCACGGTTTGCCTGGAGAAGATCCTCACCGACATCTAACTGATTTCCAGATTGCCTGCGCATCTACAAGTATTCAAGGTATTCCTGAAGATAAATTCATGTTAAGAACATTTCCGTTCACTCTTATGGACCGAGCAAAAGATTGGTTGTACCTACTACCCACTGGTTCAATCACATCTTGGACGAGCCTTAAGAAGCTGTTCTTGCAAAAGTACTTTCCTGCACATAAAGCATCAAGGATAAGGAAGGAGATTTGCGGAATTAAGCAACGCCATGGAGAAACAATGCATGAATATTGGGAACGTTTCAAAACACTTTGTGCGAGCTGCCCCAATCATCAAATCAATGAACAGTTGCTGATCCAGTACTTTTACGAAGGATTACTACCGTTTGACATATCTTCCATCGATTCTGCAAGTGGAGGAGTTTTCATAGACAAAAATCCTGCCGAAGCTTGGACATTAGTGGAAAATATGGCTGCAAACACTCAACAATTTGGATCTCGAGAAGGCTATTCAAGAGAAGGCCCTATAAGAAGAATTAATGAAGTTTCTACCTATTCCACCTCATTGGAGCAACAACTTCAAGAAATGAATCAGCAAATCGCTTTGCTCACTGATTTGTTCCATGCGAATTTTTCAAGTGTGCCTAAGGTTTGTGCGATTTTGGAAGACAACAAACAAGGAGTCAATGCCATGGGATTACAAGGAGCTTATCAAAGGAAGCCTGAACCTTATTGGAGACCTGAACAACCAAGTCAACAATATGGGAACCAAGGCAATTTTCAAGGAAGGCCGAATTTTCAAAGACCTAATTTTCAAACTTCACAAGCCATTGAGTTACAACAAATCAAGGAAGCTATGGAGATGATAAGAAAGCAAATAAGCCAATTAGCTAGTGATTTCAAGACACAAGATCAACAAAGGATTCCATCACAACCAAAGGTACCTCCTAGAGAGAATGTCAGTGCAATTTCTCTAAGGAGTGGAAAAGAGTTGAAAGAATCCTATACAAACCATGCCACACATCAACAAGAAGAATGAGAGCCGAACTACACCCAAGAAGATTTACAAGAGCATGCCGAAATCAAGATTGAAGATGAACCCAATAACAAAGAAGCTGCGCCGATTGAAGATTCAAACAAGGAAGATGTCGTAATTCAAACCAAAGGAAAAGGTGTGTGCGATTTCAAGCCTAAAACTGATTCCAACCTAATTCCTTTTCAATCAAGATTGAAGAAGTCAAAGAAAGAAGATGATGATCAAGATATTTTGGAGATATTTCGAAAAGTCGAGGTCAACATCCCACTTCTTGATGCCATTCAACAGATTCCGAATTATGCCAAGTTCCTTAAGCAACTTTGTACCAACAAGAAAAGATTACAAGGTAAGGTAAGTGCTGTAGCTAATGTCTCTGCTGTGCTTCAAAAGAGTTTACCTCATAAGTGCAAAGATCCAGGTACGTTTTCTATTACTTGTTCTATTGGAAGAAGTATTATAGAGAATGCGATGCTTGATCTTGGTGCTTCTTTAAGCGTGATGCCTTATTCTTTCTACAAATCTTTAAATCTTGGTTCTTTGAAGAATACTGATGTTATTCTGCAATTAGCTGACGGATCTTTGGTTTATCCCAAAGGTGTTTTAGAGAATATCTTAATTAAAGTTGAACACTTGATTTTTCCTATCGACATATTCATCATGGATATGGAATATTTGAAAGATCAATGCCCTCTTTTATTAGGAAGACCTTTCCTCAAGACTTCTCATACCAAGATTGATGTATTCAATGGTTCATTGACCATGGAATTCGATGGTGAAGTCATCAACCCTAGAATTTCATCTCAAGTGCCTTTGAAATCTAACAATTTTGTTTATATTATAAGTTCTAAGTTTGTTAAGAAAGGAGCCATTGAAGATTCTTCATCAACAAAACCTGATCGGATTTCCAAAGGAAGACAAAGGATAATGGACATTAGACAACGCTACAACGAGACTTTCCACCAATTTTGGAGGAGATTCAAGCAATTGTGTGCCGATTGCCCGAATCATGGATTCAAGGAAGGAATTTTAATCCAATTCTTCTATGGAGGATTGGGACTTAAAGATCGAGTTCTTGTTGATTCTCTCAGTACTAAGCCACTGCATGAAAGAACCCCGGAGAAAGCATTCAATGCTCTTGAGGAATTATCTCGGAGGACGAAATCTTCAACCTCCCATGAGAAGAAAGATCGAGCAAAAGAAACCAAGAAGGAGCCAGAAGTCAACAACAAAGAAGTTCAACCGCCCCTGAAGATCGATCAACCAAGCAATTCAACTAAGAAACAAGATATAGACCTTGAACATCGAGCTAAAGTTGCAAGCATTCTTCAACGTAAATTGGAGAATTTTCCCCAATTTTGGCAAAGGATTAAGAAGCTATGTGCTGCTCACCCTCATCATGGTTATGATCAAAGAAGATTTGTTTAAATCTTCTATCAAGGATTAAGAGCTTCTGATCGATTGTCTGTCGACACTTTTATCTATATTCCCCTGTTCGATCACAGCACTACTGACATATACGAGATAATGGAGAATTTTGCCCAGATGATAACCAATACATCGAAGGAAGCTGCTCAAGGACTCAGCCCGGTTAAGCCCGTGCCACACAAGCTAGTATGCCCGGCTACAGCCCGGCCATCGACCTCACATGGCTGGCCAACACCGGCCAAGGCATCTCAAGCTTGTGCGACATCAAGCCTTGACGCGCCTAGCCCGGCCACACCCAGACCACATGTCCGGACGCCACCAGCATCTGCCGTGCCGCCTGCCCAGCCAGTCAGGTCACTGCCGCGCCATCTGTGCCGCCTGCCCGGCCATGCTCGGCCTTGCTCGCTCCTGCCATGCAGCCGCGCTACCTGCCCAATTAGTACCGGCCATGCGAGCTTCCAACCATGTCGACACCAAGCCATCCCCGGCCATGACCGCGCACCATGCCCGGCCAATGCCATGCCATCCGCGCGCCTCACCAAGCCACCACGAGTCATTGCCACGCCATGCCGAGTTACAACTATGTCATCGCCTAATGCTTTGATCTTTTCAAGTCTTGATAAAATTCAACTTGAAACTATCAAAATCATTGAAGAAAGTAGAGTTATCGAGGACCTTTTGAAGGATTACACCCAAAATTCCTGCACCCTTGAAGAATAACATTCTTTAAGGCAGTCTAGCCAAAGACCTTAAAGAAAGGCGCTTATTGGGAGGCAACCCAATATTATTTTTACTAACCCATAATTTTTCTTTGTTTTATTTTTCTTTTCTTTTTTAGGATTTTCCATACCAAAGGAGACAAAGGAGCTTTTCATCGATATGAAGAAATCCAATTGGAGCTTATGCTTAGAGAATAGAGAAGCTTTCTTTAACTCTATCTTTTTCTTGCAATACTTTGATTGATTTTTCTTTGATATGCGATTCATATAGATATAGGTTATATAGGTTAATTAGGATTATAAAGATGCATATTTATTTTTGCTTTTATTTTCCACGCTTGTTAATACATTGGGGATAATGTATCTTTTAAGTGTGGGGGAGTGAGTCTAATTGCATGTTAAATTGGTATAATTTTTTCGAAAATTTTGACAAAATTTTGATTTTATATGCATATTTTGAGTTATTGATTTGATTTTTGATTGATGATACCTTAGAATTTTTAAGAATGATTGATTCATTGATTGATATATAGTATGATATCTTATTTCTTAGATTAGGTATAATTGAAGTCTGTGATAATTTCTTGCCATGGATTATTTCTATGATTGCCTATTTTTAGAACTTGTGTTTAATTTTTATTGAAACTACACTTATGAAAGTATTTTATGGATATGTCAAAAATAAGTGTGGGGGACTATCTATATTAGAAGGGTAGTTTTAAAAATCTTTTTCTTAAAAACAAGAGTGTTTTTCATGCAAGAGGAGAAGAGATATCTTTTGCCTTAAAAAAAATTTAAAAAAAATCCATTGTTGTCACTCTTCTCTTTAAACAAAAGGAGTTAGTAACCCTTGGGAAGAGGATAAGAGGCATGGATCGGCAAAAGTATTGTCCCTCTAGAGTGCTAGTAGCCTCACAAAAATAAAATAAAGGGCGTTAGTAACCCCTAAGCATGAACACTTTGAGGTTAGTAACCTTACTTTTCTAAAATAAATTACCCTTTGAAAACTATTATAACTAATGCGAAATCCTTGATTTGTATTCATGATATGCAATTGTTTGAGTAGTGGAGATAAAGGTGAAGACATAAGCTTATAGAAGGAAGTAGTTATAGTTGTGATAAATGATAAGTGATTAGAGCTACTTTGATTATGGTTACTTAAGAATGAGGATGCTTGCTATATCTTGATCTATTGAATTGGATACTCTTAATATTCTTTGTTATTCTGATTTCATAATTAAATTGATCCTTGATATATATATATATATATATAATTCAAAGTTTTTCAAAAGATTTGAACAAGAATTACTATCTTAAATCTTAATTTTTGTTTGTCTACACTAGTTTGCTAGGGACTAGCAAAGATTTAGTGTGGGGGAAATTATGATCGAGCTCAAATTATGCATGTTTTTATAGCTATTTTTCTATACTTTTTGCTATTTTTATGTGTTTTTACTCTATTTTGTTAGTATTTGTGTTTTTAGGTCTTGAAGACAAGAAAAGTGAAAACTTATTGTTTTTCACTCTTTTTGGAGCTATTTTGGAGACTTTTTACTCAACTATGGATTTAGCCATTTGGAATAAAGATTTGAAGATGCGAAGTTCGTGATTGAAGATATTTTGAAGAATTGAAGAATTAATTCAAGAAGTAAAAATTGAAGATTTGGAGCTTATTTGCAAAGGATTGAAGACAAGCCCAGAAGAAGCCCTGAAGTTGAGGATTTTTGGATAAATTATATGGGAATATAGTCAGCCCATATAAACCTATAATTGGAGTTAAAATCCCAATTAATAGGCCTATACGTAGTCAGGATATTTGTTGTCTTTAATGCCTAGTGGTTGTTCCACATATACCCATTTTCTGCCTACAATGAGATGGTCTACTGGTGGTGGCACTAATGTCCACACTTTGTTCCTCTCGAACTGATTTAGCTCTTCTTGTATTGCAACCATCCAACTTTCCTTTTTTTTAGCATCTTCAAGTACTTTAGGCTCAATTTGGGATATAAAGGCAGCAAACTCACAAACTTCTCTTAATGCTTCTCTTGTTCTCACACCTTCATTTGGATTTCCAATGATCAAATCTGAGGTCTTTCCATATTTCCATGCCTTTGGGAGATCTTCATGTTGTTGCTCTTACCTCTGAAGACTTTCAATAGGTGGATTTTCAATGATCTCTTCAGTGGCTTGCTCATTAGTGTCAGCAGTGGTCATTGCCACAACTAGTTATCAGAGACATCATTCACCATGAGACACACATTCTTGCTCAGTTGCAAGTCATCAAGGTAGACAGTATACATTCCTGTGTCTCTTTCCGATGAAGATTAGCTTGTTCATATTGATGTTATTAATCTGGCAGCTTCTAGAGTCAAAGGCGACTCTTCATCCCTTGTCACAAAGTTGGTTGATGCAAAGCAAATAGTAATCGAGACTTTTCACCAATAGAACATTCTTGATTATTATTGTGCTATCTTCGATTGTACAAACTCCTTGAACTTGTCCTTTTGAATCATCTCCAAAAGTGACATCTTTGTCTTTCCTCTTAGTGTGACTAGTGAACTGTTCTTGATTTCAAATCATGCATTTGCAGCAGCCGCTATACAAGTACCACGGCTTCTTCTCTTGAGTTTGAACCTTAAAACCTTCTCCATTATGCTCATGCTCAACCTGCATCCACAGTTCTCTAGTTTCTAGATTTAGGTACCCATATTGCTATGGGTCCTTGTTGGTCAGTAACAACATAGGTTCCTTTAGGCACCCAGATCTTTTTGATCTTCGGTTTATTCCAATCCTTCTGATAACAATCTGGAGATTGATGGCCTTTCGTGCCACAGATATAGCAAACCATAGCTCTTGGCCTAAAGTTCTTTTGGTTCCTGTTACCATTGAAGCGATTGCTTCTAGAAGAGCTAGTGACATTATTGCTCACTATCTTAAGCTCATTCAACTCATGCTAAAGTTTTTCATTTTCGTCTATTGCATGCTTTAAAACATTCTGAAGTGTGTCTTTTGATTCATGCATGCTTGTTAGTTCTTTCTTCAAACATTCTAAATCATTCATCAATCTAGAATTCAATTTCTTAAGAGTTTTATACTTTGAAGCCAATTTCTCAAAATCATAATATAGATTATCAAATTCAGATTGTAAATTATCAAAAGAAATAAGAGGATTATTCATTACCTCAGGTTCATCTTCCTTTGCCATAAGGCACAAGTTGTATTTGATGTCTTCCTCTACATCACTAGTTTCGACTGAAGAAGTGTCACTGTCAGACCATATTGAAGCCATCATTGCCTTCTTTTTCTTTCTGTTTTTCTTTTGATTCTTAGCACTGTTCAGTGGACAGTGATTCTTGGTGTGACTAGGCTTTCTACATCCATAGCAAATCAACTGGTTTTGTTTGCTGACTTCTGCTTTGAATTTATCCTTCTTGAAATTCCTCTTGTTTCTTCTTCTTCTTTGAATTTCAGTCTCTTCATCAGATTCTGGGCCAGTGTCATCAATGATCAGACTAACAATTTCTTCTTCAAGAGCAGAGACCTTTAGTGCTAGGCATCTTTTCTTCTCAGCGGCCCTTTTCTTTTCATCTTCTTCGCAGCTCCTTAAATCTACTTCATGAGTGAGTAGAGATCCACAAATTTCATCAAAGGTGTTTCATTGAGATTCCTTGATTCACGAATGGCTGTGGTCAGAGGGTTCCAGGACTTTGGCAGTGCTCTCAGCAATTTCTTGACTCGTTCACTTTCTGGGATGTCTTTTCCCAAGTGACTCAGTTGATTAGTGATACTGCTGAATCTGTCGATCAATGAAGTCACTGTCTCATCTGGGATCATTTTGAAAGTTTCATATTCATATTGCAGCAGGTTAATATTCCTTGACTTGTGAAGTACCCTCATGAGTAACTCTGAGTTTCTCCCAAACCTCTTTTGCATTAGTGCAAGTAGAGAACCTATTGAGCTCAGTGATGTTCAATGCATAGTGAAGGGTATTGTTGGCTTTGTAGTTCAACTAAATGTGCTAGAGGGGGGGTGAATAGCACTTTATCGAATTTTTAAGTTCACTGAAAAGTGTTAAAGACACTATTTTCAGACTATATTAAAGTCACTAATGCAAAGCAGGGAAATAAACATTGAGCGAACACAAGTGACAGTAAAAGGATAATAATTAAGGCGTTAACAACTGAATAGTGGAAAAATAAAGAGATTGAGAAAAGATAAAATTCGAACGATGAAGCGAGATATGGAAGATTGGAGACTCGTCGATTTATAGAGGTTCAGCCTTTCACACATACGTCCTCCACCTTGGATACCCCACCAAGGATTTTCAAATCCACTAAACAATGAAGTTAACCAGGTCTTCACAAAACCTATTACAATCTCAAAGCTTTAAACCCAAAGCTTTGACACCGAGTGCAAATCCACACTCAATACAATCCCAAGTGCAAACCAACACTTGTAAAAACGCAAATAAACAAGTATCAAAGTGTAGAGATGATCTCAACAGATCGAATTACACACAATCAGGCCTAAAACAATCTAAAGATGTAAACTTTAAGCGCTAATACAAATATTCAAGCTAATAAAGATAAACTAAATTGAGAACAACACTTGGATGTTAGGAATTTAGAAATTCTGGAGAGAGAAAGTGATCTGATCTTCAATTGTGCTCCAAAACTTGAACTCAAACAGTTAGATTTGAGTATTTATACTTCTCTCTAACAAACTAGCCGTTTGTTTTGAAATTCAAACCATTTTCCCGTTTTTCTTGTCTTTTAGTCTTGCTAGCTGCTAACCGCTTTTGCGCGTCCGTACGACGTTGATCGCTTCAGCGTATCCATACTGTTTGTCCTGTAGCTTCTAGTTGCCTTTATCTCCAGATCATTGATCCCATTAATGTCTTCGAGTTTTTTTCCAACTTCGAAATTTATTCTTGACTTGATGATTCTTCACACATGTTGTCTTGATTGCATTGTCTCAATTCTGACTTCTACTTTCTGAATTGGTTGCCTTTGTCTCTAAATGGTCTTCTTTAAAGTCCTTGAACTCTTCAAGCATTGAAGGCTTCATGGCATTTTTCTACATTAGTGTCTCTAATGTAGTGTCCTTTTTTTAGGATCTATAGTGCTACAACTTTTCTCTATTGAAGGCTTTACTGCACACTAAGTAGATATGTTAGCTTACATAATTAGGCTTATTTTGTTATCATCAAAAACAACAGGGTTCAACACGTTGTAGATGAGGGCAAGTAATCTGATGGGTTTGGCATACGGCAATGCAACACCAGGGACTTTAGACAAAGCTCCCCCTTTCCAAAGCATCCAGTCCATCTGGTAATGGAGTGATTGCTTCAACACATTAGATTCAATCTGAATATTAACCTGCAACTGGACAACATTCTTAATATGGACAATGTAGGCCACCTTTGTGCTCAGCAATTTGCAGGTGTGTAGGGGTTGGTCCAGGAAAACCTTGCTTGGCACAGGACATACAGCATCAATGGCAAGCTTTGGAAGCGATTAGTTGAGGATGGCGTAGCTACTCAGGGTATTTTCAAAAGAGGGAGTATGAAGCTGCCGAAATATGTCACTACATGAAGGAAGATCGGAAGGGTACATCCTCAACCATCAGAACACGGTGGCATCAGGCACTATCCTATGAGCTTTCGTTATGTAGTAGTAACCGATAGTAAATTTGGTTATCTCCTTGAGCTTTGGCTTCATGACATTTTGTATGTAAAAGCGACTATACTGTTTAGGGTATTTAATGAGCAGGATCTCCTCCAAAATGCAAATTAATTCCCTCGTGCCTACAATGAGATCTCCGAACCGATCAAGCTCTTGCATGGGGTCAAATTGCAAAATGAGTATAGTTGATTAGCATAGCAATAAATTGAATTCCAAGCTTTGTACATGAACACAAACGCATTAGAAGTGTGTACCTTAACATTAATCATGGTCTCCATGGAATCAAGGACAGTTCTTGACTTTGTTACGGTGTAGATAAGAATCCCTGGAACAAAGGCCGGTTTTGGATATGCGTATATATATTATAGAATAATCTGCTTCTAAGTTATATATCTAGAGTTTATGCAAGAAAGTTGTACAGAAACAAACAATTAAAGGAAAAACTGTACTTTAAATACCATAGGAAGTTATTTTTTTCTTAATCAAAACTCCAGCAAAATGGAAAAGGGCCAAGTAAGTACTTTGGTATGAAACAAACGAAAAAAAAAACTGTGATTTTTTCATTTAATACATTTTCTTCAATTGATTTCTAAAATAATCTAAAGGAATAGAGGGATCACTAATTATTAGTCATCTACAAATGAGGACAGCAATGCATTTTTGTAAATGCAGTGAAGCAGGAAAGGAAAGAAACTGAAATAAACTAAACTATCACAGTATAAGTTAAGTCACATATAAACATTTCTTCCTTGTCCAAAATAAGTAAGTTTCGCCTGATTTATACCAAGAGGGTCAAAACAATCCCCTATGTCTACTCTTTATTTAACAATGGGTTCAATTAAACTATGCTTACTCCTCATATAAACAATTGTTTCACAGACTTCTAATAACTATTAGATTACCCTCTCTCAAGACTCTAAATAACCACTTAGTAATCACCAAATAAAAGGAAAGACTAATAACCACTTCCATTTAAAACCTACCACTCAATTCATGATGAGATTAATAAACCACTTAATCCATGTTGGAAAAACCTATTGAAGACTATTGTCAACATTGTACTAATCGAAAAAATTACATGTTGATCACTACTTTAGTCCATGAATCCTTTATCCACAAATCAGAAATATACCCATCTTTCTATATGTCTAAAAATATAATATTAAATAATAGAAATTAACTTGCATTAACTCGGAATAAAAAGGAGACTTGAAACTACACTATAATCAAAATAGTTTGAGAGATTCAGAAAATAGAGCAAAGAACGGAACAAAAGCTAAATAAGTGAGAATTGCAGGAATTGGGGGTTTTGTTCTTATGCCTTCCAATTCAAACATACTAATTAGGATGCAAGCAAAAAAGAAAATTAGAGGATCCTAAACCGTCGAGTATAAAAGTAAGGGCAAATAGCAAAAGCAGTACCTGACCGAAGTGGTCTTCTTCGCCTGAGATTGTGAATCAGCGAACTTGATATGTTGAGGCAGAAAGAAAGAGAAATCCAGGCTGACTGAAACGAGGGAAGTTGTAATAACGTGGGGTAATAAATTGGATATTTTTAAAAAGGTGTTTTGAGGGTTTAGATGAGAAGGAACTTGGAAAGCCATTGGTTTAATTGGCAGGAAGGGGGAGAGTTTCCTCAAAGTGGTTGTCTGAGTTCTGATGAAAAAGAATCTGAAAAGTTTTGTTTTCTATTTTCGTGTTTGGAGAAACTGTTGAAATCGGCATTGTGTGATGTTAAACACACCATTTTTGAAAATTTGTTGGGCCAGTGTGAAACATAATTTCCTGATTGGACCAACATTCAATGTGTCTTAAGTTTAAGGCTCAACAGACACACCCAAGTCAAACTAATTTTCTTTAGGCCTGAAGGCAAGTCAAAATTGGGCCTCGCTTTTGGAGCCAATGGTATCTAGCTAATCGCATCTAGGCCTTGCTTTGGGCCTGAAGGATTGGGTATTGATTTTAGACTCAATGGTCATAATAAGAAAAAACAAAAAAAAACAAACAGAAATTTAAATGATTCCATATTAAACACTTAATTCAGTAACTAACAAATTCATCAGCGATTATTAAATCCAGATCAATTGCATTTCGATGAGTTTTAATTGAACTCTCTAGCAATTTAAATGCATCCAAACATAAAAAGCTTTTAATAAGTTCACCAAAATAAATAGGAATCAATAGCTAAATTGTTTGTTTTTGCCAAAAAAAAAGAGCTAAATTGTTCGAAAACCCCAATGGGATTCCACCAGATCAAAAGAGTAGTTTGTGCGGTTGACACTGAGCTTGCAACCTGAGATTTAAAAAATAAAACTACATTACTATTGTTCCTTCACCTGCTTCTTCACCTGCTTCTTAACATTCAAAGAACAAAGCTTAAAACCTAGGAAGCATGGACACGGACAAGGCGACACGATTCGACATGATACGGACACGGGACGACACGGCAATTTCTAAAAATCAAGGACACAGACACGGCAAATAAAAAATATTTTTAATATATTTTTCATGTTAAATATTTATTTATAATTGTAAAATATCATATTTTTATGATTTCAAAAATTATTTTTGAACTTTTTAAGTTTGGGTTTTGCCCAAATTATTATGCTTCAAGTTTTAAAGTTTTAAAGTTCAACTAAATTGGGATTTGCCCAAAATTAAAAATTCACTGGCCCAAAAATTGAAAATTCCCACCAAACCCTAAACCAAAGTTTAAAAGTCCAACCAACAAGGGGTTGGATCAAGTGATAAGCGGTTTGTTCCAGCTTAAGCAAGGTCTCAGGTTCGAGACCTTGCGTACGCAGCTGCCCCTGTTGGGAGACTCACCCACCATAACCAGGTGCGCGACGCGGGTCGGATCCGGATTAGTCAAGTCCAACTTCTTGTCCAAAGTGCTAACAGTCGCCTCCTTCTTTGCCTTTAATTTATTTTTTCTTTCAAAAACTCGAGCTCTTACTCTCTGGTATCTCCGGCGGCCTTCTCTTCTTCTTCCATTCCACGCCGATTTCTTCTTCCCCTCTAAACTAGAGTTTTTTTCCCCTTCCCCCAATCTGGTTTCACCGTGTCCGACGGTGTCCAGACCGTGTTCAGCCCGTGTCCACCACTGGATTTTTTTTTGCCGTGTCTGGGGGTGTCGGACACCGTGTCCCGGCGTGTCCGTGGCGTATGTCGACCCAACTGCCGTGTCCGTGCTTCAGAGCTTAAAACAAATGCGAAGTGTGGGTTGAACAAAGAATTACCTCTTACTAACCAAATGCATGCTAAACTGCGACAACGTTGAACTTGATACGAACATTGGTGACTCAACCTCTTGTAAAGCAAGATGTATGCAGTTGGAGAGAAGCCAAACCCCACCAGAAGCCCACATAGGCGGAAGAGCTATCATATCTTGATAGTCAAGTTCATTTGCAAGTTGTTTTGCCCCCTCCATACCATCTCTGGTTTCTGTAACAATGATGATCATTGGAGTTTCACGATGGACCAGTAACTTAAGATGAAATTCAAACCCTGGAAGACTAGCTCCCCTTGCGTTGTAGATGAGGCAGCGGAGATCAACAGGTCTTTGATACGGAGGTGCAACATTGTTGGCAGTAGAGGGACAGTGTGCCTTACCAAGTGCCCATAGCATGTCATAGTACAGTGAGCCAATTAAAGAATCAACCTCAATATTGATTGTGACCTGCACCTGAACAACTTGGTTCACACTGACCAGGTATACGGTCTTGGTTGTGGCTTGTATTCGACCGGTGTTGAAAGGCTCATTGAGGCGAACTGGGGTAGGGACAGGGTTGCCTGTGTCCATTGCAAGTGTTGGGAGGACAGTATTCATCACGCTGTGCTTGCACATTAGATTGATCATTAAGGGATCACGAAGTTTTTGGAAAATGACATGGGGTTGGGGTTATCTCTGTAGGGTCCAACCGCAACCATTGGAAAACATTTGGATCATTGCCAATACTCTTAGCCGTTTTCATGTAAGAGTATCCGATCAGGATTTTTGCCACCTCATTCTTCTCTGGATCCATCATATGCTCGATGTTAAAGCGGCTTGGCTTATCTGGGAACTTAAGTATCAACAAATCCTCCAAGGTGTGTATAAGCTGTAGAGCAGTTGGTGACAATTCTCCAAAGGAGACAGGGAATTAACAATAATTAATATGATAGTAAATGAGTTAGTAAAAAATAGTAAATGCAAAGAGATAATTTACAGATAGCATACCTTAAAATTCAATAAGGAATCCTCAGCTAGCTCGGTCGTAGTCTATAGAATAGTTGCCATAAGAAGGGTAAATATACCAATGGTGAAAAAATTAAAATAAACAGAACTATAAAAAGCATGAGTACAGTTAGATGTATATAGTAATTATCTTGAGAGGGGAAGCTTATTCCAATGGTTAAGAATGGGAAAGGAGAGAACAAACTGCCTCATAGTTGAAGAGGAGGAGACTTTTTAAAAAATGGACTGACCAAATATAGTCCAAAAGACAATTAGAAAGAAAAGATATAGAAAATGCCAAAGTATGATTAAAATCCAGTTGGAGAGAAATCTTCTAGCAATCAAGGGTCTTCAGTATGAGTTGACAGCAAGACAAAATTATAAGACTCTAAAGGAATAGAGGGATCACTTATTATTAGTCAACTAAACATGAGGACAACAATGCATTTTTGTAAACGCAGTGAAGCAGGGAAAGAAAGAAACTGAAATAAACTAAACTATCACAGCATAAGTTAAGTCACATATAAATATTTCTTCCTTGTCCAAAAGAAGTAAGTTTCGCCTGAGTCATGCCAAGAGGGTCAAAACAATCCCCTATGTCTACACTTTATTTAACTGTATCAAACTCAATAGACTTCATGCAGAAAGAATTGGAAAAAAAAACCACAGGACAAAGCAAACAGGGTAAGCTTAAAGTTCAAGAAGAAAACCTGAGTGGAATAGCCTCGAACGTGCGTTCTTCACCTTGGGAAAGTAGAAGAGGAAAGAGGTTAGGTGAGTCAAGGTGGAAGGGGAGAAGACTCAAAAGATTTGATTAACGATGAGAACACCTCTAGTTGAAACGGCTGAAGTTCTCGAGTTGACAGAGGAAGGATGAAAAATTGATCAGGCGTTTGATGGTATTTTGGGGCTTTGATAGACTGTAGAGGTTGGGCAATAAATCCAAGCATTTTATATGAACAAATATTTTTATAATTTTCGAGAAGAGGGATACGAAGAGTGCAAGAGTTGTATTGGTTGGAATTCAGAGAGGTTCTAAATATGATTGCGTCTGTGTTATGATGAAGAAGGAACTGAAAAGTTAATTTTCTTTTTTGATGCTTGAAAAAATTGATTCATTTAGACACTGCAAATCCTTTAATTGATGTTTGACTTGAAAGATTAGGCCTTTCATGACATATTAGATACTCAAGACTATAGTTGATGGGTGGGTCGGTTTAAATTATCTAGCTGACTTAAGATATGTATTTTGTTTTTTTCTTGGGGCGCATGGTTTTTAATGGGTAGAGTATACTACAATATATTTTTATTATCCACAATATTACAAAGTTGTTTTTTATTTTTGTTAAGTCTCTTTTTGTTTTAGCAAGCATAGTCTGGGCTTGGCCCAATCCTGATTCTTTAAAAACTGTTTGGTCCTTTGTTGCTTTAAAAAAAATGTCATGTATACCTTAAATAGTGTATATATATATATATATATATATTAATCACTAAAACAATATTAATTATTTATTATAAAAAACGTTATAGCAAATTAAAATAATAAAATTACTTTGTAAATTTTTAAGTGATATATTATCTATAGCTTATGATCTTTTACCAAATTGTAAAATGTTTGAAGGTTCTAAGTGAAAGAATTAGACCATAATTGAATTGTCAAATCATAAGTATATATAGTAGGCAAAGAAAAAATGTATGGCATTCCTAAATGTAACACATGCATTACTAATAAGTCATGCTAAAAATACATTCACATTAGTTTGACCGAGACATAGCGTATAAATCAAAACAAAGTGAAATAGACATAAGCCTAAGCTGGTGAGGAAGAAACATCTTTGAGGACCGGGCCTTTCCGGACATGACTTATGGCACCCCTGATCAAGAGTTCATCCTTCCTAAAGATTTCAAAATGAATATTCTGTGAGTGCCAAAGTACCCACTGACCTCCACGGCAACTGATGGGTTCAATAGATTGCGCCTGGTCATAGCCAAAACAGGAGCGCATGTCAATTGCCCTTATACCATGTAAGCGAGTCTCAGTAACAATCATGAAATCGGGAGCTTGATTATCCTTAATAGCAAGAGATCTACACGAATGAATGGAGTTTCCTGCCCCCGCTGCATTATATCTTGCTATTTTGAATGGAACCGTGGCACATGGTCTTCTATTGTAGGACATTGCTTCACATATAAAGCATCCATGACTGCATGTGTGACTGGGTTGTTGGGAGACAGTCAAGCCAACACGGTGTGTTGTTTTCCCTGTAATAGGATCTACTTCAAATGCACTTAGAAGGATTGTTCTCATAGCTGCCTTTGTAGTCAGTATAAGTATTTTGGTTTTGTCACCTTCAATGGTAAAGGTCTTGGAATCACAGTCTAGTGTCAACTCCTGGATTTCTGGTGAGGTTGGGCTAGGTAGAGATGTCATTGCACTACAGTGGATGAGACCTCTGACCAAAAGTTCCCCAAATATGTCATGTCGTTGAAGTATTGTAATGGTCTCAACATAATCTGGGATCTTGTTATATGGGATTCGAAGCCAAGTAGCCACACGATTAATGTGCACAGGATTGGCATCTGTTGTGTATTTAGTGAAGCCAATCAGTAATCTAACCAAATCTCGAACTAAAGGATTGAACCTCACATCAGGACTGCTTGTGATGTCACCCTCTGGAAACGACATTGACAACTGCTCTTCTAATGCGCTTATGAGATCTTTGATTGGTTTATACATGGCACCATCATCATTGATCTGAATAAGCATTGGTATGAGAACATATATCAATCCATTTCCATAAAGAAATAGTTATAGTAAGTCGTAAATTAGTAGCAACATCTAAAAACAATAATGTCTGCATTCCTCACCATAGACATTTAGTCAGCCATGGTGTGTTCTTCAAAAGCCACAAAGAGGTTGACTCAACAAAGGTAGTGCAAGAGAAGCAGGATCTGTAGAACATAGTAAACCAATATACAGCACAGAACAAATCAATATAAAAAGTGCCACCCGTCACAATAATCAAATGTTCTTTTCCTGGTTGTTTGACTTCTAATTAAGGAACTCATAGATCGATTTATTAAAATAGCAACAAATGCAGGGTCCGAAGATACTATCATGAGAAGTTCCATGCTACAATCTGTAAGAGTATCTGAAAAACAAAATTTAGTGATTTAAAGACAAAGTAATGAGGACTAAGAGATGGAGAAAAGGAGTGCTTTAATGTGGGAGTAATTTTTTAAACAAACATATCATCAAACACCTTGTAAGCACAAATCATCTGTAATAAGTGCTTGAAAATAAAACTGACTAAATTTGAAAGCACCATTCTAAGGAACAAACACTGCCTTTTATTCGTCATCTAAGGTCTAATGCATGTATCAAAGAACTAAGAAAGGACAATAAACCAATTCAATGGAATTAAGGGTCGGAATAGAAGTCAGCTAAGTTTATAGACTAAGCAAACGTAAAGAAACATCTACATAATAGTGACCTAATAACTACGATAAGCAAAAAAACAAATGAACAAAGTAGAGATCTATCCAAAAAAAAAAAGGGCAGGGAAAACGCAAGCTTTCATGTTACCTCGACGGAAAAGAGCTTAAAGTAGATCCAAAGCAAAATCATAGAGGTAGCTCTGGTCGTCGCAGTGAAATAGAAATAGATGGATAAGATTAATGTCGAAACAGGCCTTATTAACGGTTTTGGGCCTGTTCCTGTCTTGTGGGCTTTAAGTGGCAATTCACACTGTGCCTTAGCCCAACAGAAAGACATAAAAAAATACAATTCACCGCTGTGAGCAAATGTGCTATAGATTGATTCAGATTTGATTCTCTTTCGCCACAAATGTGGCTTAAACGATACCTCAACTTTCATAAAATAAGTATTATGAAAAAACTCAATAAGGGAAATTATCTAAAATGTCAGAAATGCAGGCTGATGATCTTGATTCTATAATCAATCTTATCTGACTATGTATCACATGTGCTTTAAAAGCAAAGGAAGATTGTCTGCAAAATAATAGAGTGCAAAACTCAGCCGATTACATTTGTCATGATGTGTTAGAGTTAGTGAGGTGAAAAAAATGAGAATTATAACATAAGGAAAGAAGAGAGATTGCAGGCTTATGCTAGACATTCAAGAGCCCGAGAAAAAAATGAGTCATCACTGCAAGGGAGCAGAGGTTAGAATCAATTCCATCTGCAAAAGAGCAGATTTTCCTTATATATGCTAGAGGTGATGGTTGCTTTTCTAAGAGAGACCTCACTCAATTCCTTTTCCTTGCAAACCTAACGGCATTCATTTTGGCAGCATGCAGAGACTTGTCTCGATATCTAAAGTGAGATGGGTCAGAGTCTAACATTGGAAATTAATGTAATGTAGGATTGCCAACCTCTTAATTTGTTTTACAAAAAGATAAAGATTAGAAGTTCTCACGATCATGGCGCTCTAAACGTTTGAAAAGGTGTTCAAGGTGGGTACACATATAATAAAGTATTAACATGGGAGTTGATGCAAAGTTACATTAAAATGTAGACCGATTACAGTGTTATAAGATTCACGACCTCTTTGCACAATTAATTACAGAAAAAGTAGAATTAATAAGCTGAAGTTTTGATATGGCATCCATTTGAAGATTGTAACAATTAAGGTCCATGATTTAATTTCATTAGATAAGCAAAGTCTTAAACAGCATTGCAGCAGTTTAGATGGTTTTCTATTCGTCCATTAAAGTTTCAAAGTAAACAGCATAGCACGATATCTATGGCATCTAATACGTCAACAACTATGCGCCTAAGAAATTGATCTGGACTGTTAAAGAACGCTGGCTATTGCTAACAGTTCGAACCAAGACCCTACTGCGATTCCACAGAAACCAGATACCACCAAAGAAAGCTAGGGATTCAATTGCTAGAGATGAATCATACCCCATTGACTGTCTAGCTTGCAATGCTTCCTCGCCTCTCAACCTTGTTTCTGTGACAACCACAATGTCTGGATTCTCCTCAAAGGATTCATGTGCAAACCTCAGAAGGTATTCAGGGTTATTGGCACCCTTGGCGTTGATGATGAGGACATTTGCAGCCTGAACTCTGGTATTTCTTTGGTGAAGACAATATTGTTCATAGTCATGGCGGCGGATATTTGGAAAAAGCACGTTGGTAGTGTTAGTTATGAGTTGAACCACATGGTCAGTTGAAAAACGAAACCTCCTATGCAACCTGAACTCAGCAGAGATCCACGCCTGAGAGATGGGAGGTGTCCTTAAGCTGACTATTTTCTCTTTAGTTCCATTTAGTCGAACAGTCGTGACCTGAGCATCAGCATAGAGATGGTCCATACGTTGATAGAAAGTTTGGAAGGAGATAGCAGGTGGATAGTAGTTTGCAATTCCTCTACTATATAAGCAGTCCAAAATCAACTCCTGCTCTAGCATCTCATCAGCTTGTTCAGAAGTTGGAATATCCTCTTCAAAAAGTCCTAACCACTTCACCAGCAACTCATTACAAGGCTCACCACATCCTTGATATCCCAGGCTGCGATGGATAATCAATACAGCAGCCAATTTAAGCACTGGCTGACGTATAAACTCAGGACTTTCGTACAGATCACAGGTGGGATAAGTCATGGCCAACTGTGTTTCTAGGGTCTGTATGAATAGTTGTGTGGGTACTGGGAGAGTTTCTTTTTGCGAGAAGATGTAAGGCATATTAAAGTTTGTCTATGTGGTCATGAAGAAGGAAGCTTTAGATTTGTTTGATGTGAAGGAAACAACTATTGCAATTTATAGTCTAGAGGTGTTAATGTTTCTTTAGGTGTTATTTTGTTTTTCCTCTTTTTGCCAGATTCCATATGCACTAAAGCCTTTCTCAGTTGAGAGAAAAAATTAAGAAGGCATAAATAAAGAAGGCATCAGAAAACATTTATGTAATAACATTGATCTGAAACAAATGTAGTTAAGGATGTCATTAATGCAAGCTGGCAATCTCGATCTCAAACTAAGCATAAAGTTGATTCATCTATGTATGACAACAGCATGAGAAGTATCAATATCAGAAATCATCAATTACTGTTAAAGCAGTAATAAAACGCTAAGCAATCTGGATTTCAAATCACAATAGATAACTAAATGAGTCTTGCTGACTTAAAAATATTCATAGTAATATAGTGTTTCAGCTGGTACATCCAGCCACTCGACAAATTAAAACAGATCAAAGTACTGAACAAAAGAAAAATAAGAACATTCACCACAACAAGAGAAATGAGTACAAAAGTGTTTAATCTGTAAAGATAGATAGAAATTTTCACAATGGAAATTCAACATTGCTAGGTGCTGAGTGCTGACAATAGGAAGAGTCAATTGCAAAGAGCTTGTCTACCAAAGATGGCAAAAGAGATGAGTTGCTCAAAGGTTAAGCTTCTTGCTGGCATCACTGCAAGAATCAATAAATTTTGTATCAGAATTGATTGTATTTATAAGTTTGCACCAAGAAACATAGGGTAAACATCACCTTTGCTGTATGCCAAAGAAAAAAAAATCACCTTTGCTTGGATTTTTTGGCGGTTGATGCTCCTGTAACTGCTTCACCATTCCCTTCATTTGGCCCCGAAATAGCTGGAGTTTGCAAGTCAGTGTTTGGAGGCCTCGTCTCTAGAGTGAGTGTCTTGGGGATCTGAGAGGTCTGGTATGTTTCGGAATCAGAAGCGAAGGTCCTCTTCTCTGGAGTACGTAGACCCAAAATTTGGACCCTTTTCTCAAGAGCAGGCTGGTCAGATGCCTTTCCTTTGTTCTCTATTACCACTGGTGTACTTCCTTGAAGAAGAGTGTAATTATAAACGGTGAAATTGAGATCTTCTCGTTTCTAAGCCTGCTGTGCCAGACAAAGGACCATACTATATTCATTGCCTAAATCTGGAATGCTTTATCAGGCAACTTGATCCTTGGGCTCTTTTTCTTTGGTAGAGGAATATTTCCAACTTTGATACCCGTCACTTGCTGGGCTAAATCTCCAAATATCATGACTCGAACTCTTGCTGTAGAGTCTCTAATAACTAGAGGAATTTTGAGACTGTAACAATGGTGATAGGAGTGAGTCTTATTACCTAGCCATTTCCTTTTTCTGTTACGATCTCTTAGATAATAGTTAAACAACAAAAGAAAAAGATATGGTCATGAATTTGGAAACTTACGTGAACTGTGGTGTTTGGATCTAATGTTGGGTGCAGAAAAACCCATCAAAACCATCAAGCAAGGTTTGGCGATAAACGCCACATGCAGCATAGTACCATAACATTGATGTATCAATACCCTTGACAACCACATTGACTCTGAATTTTGATGTCTGCATAAAATATGTAAGAACAACATTAAATGTCATAGGATTATTAAACTGTTTAACTTACTCGAAAATAGAAAAAGATTATTAAAATAACGCATAAAGTTTATTCATAGATTAAATTGGGAGATATTCTAACAGGAATTCTATTGCTGGTAAACAAAAACATACTCCAATCTCGGTTGGGGTACAGTTCAATAACTCAATTATACACCTTTCCGACACATCTTTGTAAGCCAAGACGGAAACAAGGGTATTGTCATCCTTAAATCTACAACCACAGAGGAAAAAAGGAAAATCCAAACCATAATCATAAACAATGGCCAAACCATTTAAATGAGAAGAAACAATGCACATGACTTCAAGTTAATACCACA
The DNA here is from genome assembly GCA_001974805.1 of Corchorus capsularis. Taxonomy (NCBI): domain Eukaryota; kingdom Viridiplantae; phylum Streptophyta; class Magnoliopsida; order Malvales; family Malvaceae; genus Corchorus; species Corchorus capsularis. The sequence continues at coordinate 20,389 of AWWV01012158.1, read as the reverse complement.
CATCTCTTTGATCTCACCAACCTGTGGAATGTCAAGATCGACATAAATTTTTGTCCCTGTTGTTGCGGTCAAGGTTAAAAATTCTGTTGGGACAAAGATTCAGAGAAGATCAGGTTAAATGTATGCATAGGAATGTCGCAACGTGCGGGTCCGGGGTCCGAACCCTGCTGCTAACGACTTGAGAGAGAGAGTCGCCACTAATCAAATTCTAGGTGTGATTAGTCACCTGATTGACCTAGCTAGCTTAATGTGGTCCAAGGCTTGGCGAGGGACCCACTAAACCTATTGGTCCGGTCTTTGCAACCTAGTTTTAAGTCCGGAAGTCAATTACGTTTGGGGAAGGATTAGCACCCCCAAACGCCCGTCAAGTTACGGTACCTCTAATCTAATCAAGATCTAATATGGGTCTGAAATAAAATATTGCTTTGAACCTTTATTCCTATATTTTTTGCCTTTTTGTGTTTAAGGAGAATTGAAACCTGTTATTTGACTGCTTAATCTTAATCTTTTTGTGTTTTCTTTAAGTTTTAGAACCTTTTATTCTCTTGAATGCAAGAAACATGATAAAACTGACCCTTTGTCCGAAAGGGTATTTTGGGAAATAGGATCCAAGTAAAGATACACGGCTTCCGTCCGGGAAGAGCGTTTTGGGGAGATAGCAAGCAAAAATAAATGGCTTCCGTCTGGGAAGGGCGCTTTGGGAAATAGCAAGCGAAAATAAAAGGCTTCCGTCTGGGAAGGGCGCTTTTGGAAATAGCAAATAAAATAAGTGGCTTCCGTCTGGAAAGGGCGCTTTGGGAGATAGCACGTAAAGATGAATGGCTTCCGTCTAGGAAGGGCGTTTTGGGAAATAGCAAGTAAAGATGAATGGCTTCCGTCTGGGAAGGGCACTTTGGGAAATAACAAGTAAAAAATGAATGGCTTCCGTCTGGGAAGGGCGCTTTGGGGAAATAGCAAGTAAAAATGAATGGCTTCCGTCCGGGAAGGGCGCTTTGAAAAATAGCAAGTAAAAATGAATGGCTCCCGTCTGGGAAGGGCGTTTTGGGAAATAGCTAGCAAAAATAAATGGCTTCCGTCTGGGAAGGGCATTTTAGAAAAAAGCAAATAAAAGAAGTGTCTTCCGTTCAGGAAGGGCATTTAGGGAAAAAGCAAATAAAAATTGAGTGCCTTCTGTCCGGAAATGGCGTTTTGGGAAAAAGTTAATAAAAATAAACGCCTTCCATCCGGGGAGGGCGTTTTGGGAAAAAGTAGGTAAAGACTGAAAATTAAGAGAATCAACCTTTTGTTTTTGAATTTTTTTAATCTTCATTTATTTAGGAGCAAACTCTTCTATTTTTGAATTTTAATTTTTCACTTTTTATGATTTTTATGCTTAATCTATTACTTAAAATCCAATTAACTAATTAAAATACATGCAATGCAAATGATGCATGATCTTATCACTTTTAATTAATCGGTAAACGGAAGTTTACTTGAAATTGACTTGGAGACCCTTCCCACGCATTATGGGGGTACCTCGAGAATAATCCAATCTCGGAGCAGGGACCAAGAATTCGTAACCGAGTACATTTACTTGGAACTCATCCGTCATCGTAAAAGACGATCGTTTACTGATCCCAATTAAACTACTTGCATGAATGACAATTAAAGGATGTATGGCAATATATATATCACAAAAAATTAAATATGCATGAGAATGAGTGATTAAATCTAATTCTCTAAGAATCTAAATTAATTAATTATGAAAATTACTAGTCACTATTTTTATCCAAGCTAAATTAAATTACTAAATTACTTATTCATTCTAGTTTTAATCTTTATTAGTCCAAACCCAAATTAGCATGAAAACTAAACTCAAAGCAAATCAGGCCCAAACCCAAACTCATTAGGAAAAATTAAAAACCCAATTGTTTAAAAGAAATTAAAAGCCCAAATTAAATAAAAAGATTTGAAGGTCCAAGGTTACCCAACAATTGGAATGGGCCGGACGGGCTTGGGTCGGGCCGAATGCGGGTTGAGCTCGGTCCGGGTCAGGTCGTACGGGTACTATATAAACGCTCTTTCTTCTTCCTCTTTCAAAACCTTGAAACCCTAGCCGCCTGTGTTGACACCGCTTGAAGTCGCTCCACCATGCCGGGGAAATTTTCCACCGTAAACAACCCTGAAACTCCACCCGCAGCTTCCTCTCGTCACCCTCGACCTGATTCTGACCTCCTTTTCCTTAAAATCCACTCGGAGCTCTCTCAAATGGAGCTAATCGAACCTAGCTTCCGTCTTCCCAATCTCAATACCTCACCGATGGATCGACTCGGGTTTCAGGTATGTTATTCGTCTTTTCTTCCTCCTCCGAATGCTTCTAACCAACCTCTCAACCGAGCCTCCGACCGCCGGAAACTTTGCTACACCCGAGGCTTAAACCTCCATTTTAGCCCTAGTTCTATAAACCGAGCCTCCGACCGCCGGAAAGGATAGCCTCCTTTCTCCTTCTATAAACCCCAGTTCTAATTCTTGAGAGAGAGACTTAGTTTTGGGAAAGAACCCCGTCTAGAGTGTGTTCCTCTTTTAGTGGGAGAGTGAGAATGGGAGAGAGTTTCTGTGTTTTTTGTGTGTAGTGAGAGAGAGTCTGTTAGTGAGTGAAGATAGTGTTCCCCCAAAAACTAGAGAGTCTTCCTCCCTCCAAAGCTTTTCCATTTTCTGTTTTTTTGTTTTAAACCGACCCCCTTTTTTTTGTTTCCGATGAACTCTCCCCTTTCTTTTTCACCGACCTCTCCCTCCACCGTTCACTCTCTGCCTTTTTATCTAATGGCTCAAAAGGCTTTATTGTTATAAACTTTAAATTCCCCATCTTCTCCTCGCAGGGCTTTTGAGGTTCAATTTTGTCTCTCCCTGCAATTCCCATTTTCAGGGAATTTATTGCCCTCGGTTTGTCTTCTTTTGTGTTTTTGTTTGAACTCAGTGGTGGATGCCCAGTGTCTTCAGGCAGTTCAGGTAGTGGTGCATGCTTATTTTGTTTTGCTTGCCGATTGTCCCTTTGTTAATTCACGTGTATTTTTGAACCCTTGCAGGAAGGCCTTGCTCACATGGCACGTGCAGACAGATTTGGGACCCTCTCAAGGCCACATGTGCTGCCATGTCATGGTAAGGCCTCTTTTTCCTTTCTCTGTTTCTGTCTTTTTATTTGCGTATGATGTTGAATGTTGTTTGTAACACTAGATGAGAAGTGCTCACTATTTCTGCTGCTAAACCATGTATGTGAGTGCTGGGATGAGTAACTATATGCTTGGAATGTCCTTTATGCCTGCATTGCAAATGATTGATGATGCTATGTAATAAGAAAGCTAAATACTAATGCAAATGCTCTGTTTTTGGTGAATTTAAATGAAATGCTCGTATGAGAGTGAAATTTGAGAAATGCATCCTGTTAAGAAAGTTAAAGGCATTCTGTGTTTATTAATGACAAGATGGGACTATGAAGTGCATGTGTGTCATGAGCTAATGCTAGTAGAACTATATGCTAGGTGGCAGAATTTAAAAGTGCAGATGGGTGAAACTAAATGCAATGTTGCTCTTAAGCGGGTTTGATGATGTTCTTATGCTTAGATTACTGATCATTCTAATGAAATGGAGATGTTTGTTGCAAGTAGTTTTATGCAATGGTAGTAAATAACGGTGGATGCATGTGATTGTGCAAAAAATGAATAAAGTGCAGGGATGTTTATGAGCTAAAAATGCAGGCTGCCTGTGCAAAGCAGAAAACACTTATTTAGAGTGTATGATGACATCCTAAATGCTACGATTAGCTGCTATTCTTTTTATTTTTCATGCTGCACAAAGCTTGTGTTCACTGCTTTTTGGACTTGACAATTCCCATGAGACTCCCTTGCTCGCATGCATTTGTTTTGATTTTGTTGCTGAAACTTGCTTGAGCAATATGAATTGCCTTTGCTTGTTTATGAACTTTCCTTGCCGAGTTGATAATCATGCTGCTTGTGAACTTGTGATGTAATGGTACTCCGAATCGTGTGCTTTGCAGGCTCACAATTGACCCAAAAATGCTTCAAGTTGCCTTGTAACGGTGCGTGCCCAGAGTGAAGTGGGGAATGGAATCAAGAGGGAAGCCTCAAGGAAAAAGAAACTCTCTTTTTTTTGGTAAGAAACGAACAACTTGTAAAGCCTCAAGGAAAAAGAAACTTGTAACATTTCTTGTAATTTTATGTTGTAGATGCACACGCAAAGACTTTCCCCCTCCTTTTTTTTTGTAATTTTGTTTCTGTAAAGCAAAAACTCATGAGAGAAAAAAAAAATCTTTTTGTATTTTGTTTGTGAGAGATGAAGTGGGCTTGAACCAAAGGGAATTCAGATTTTTTATTATTAAAAGGAATTAAAAGAGCATGGAACTAAAAAGAAATTAAATGGAAGAGGAGAAAGTAATGGGCCCAATTTGTGAAGACAAGTCCAAAGGAAGTGGTCCAAAAATAGAAAAGAGGAAATTGATCCAAGAGTAGTTAACGTGAGTGATCCAATCTCACAACTAATAGACCAAATTAAAGATAAATGGCCAAGTGCTAGAATTAATTTACTAATAATTTGAATCCTAGGATATAAATACAAAAATGCAATTTTAGTAAAATAAAACTAAGGCGGAAAACATTTTTGGGTTTTTGAAATTTGAATGCAAATGATACTACTACTAAACAAAAGAAGACCTATTAAGTCTATAACTTTATCAAAATTCCAAAAAGTGACCTGCCAAATGACCAGAACGCCCCTGATTAGAAACCGTTTAATCTAAATAATAGAATATAGGCAAAAAAATTGGGTGTCTACAAGGAAGTAGTCAAAAATGCCACTGAGAAGAAAATGGAATTATGCTAAGGATGTCTTTGAAACATACCATCAACTTTCTTCACTGTTGTCCCTGTTACAGCCAAGACGGGTTTGGGTTGTTGTGCCACCAGTGAGTCAAACTCAACGTGGTTTAGGAACGAGGCTAAATGCGCAATTTAGGTATTAACGTTTGCCGCGAATGACAATTCAGGTACTGCCTTAGCCTTTGTGTCAATTTAGGTGCTAACGTTATTGAGATGGGTCAAAATGGGATAAAATCAGACGGTCCCGTCTGTTGGGGAAACATGCGCTAATTCCCTCGCGCGAACTAATCCACGTGGCTTATTAATAGCCACGTGGCATTTGACAAAAAAATGTTTTTTTTTAATTTTTGTGGAAAATAAAAAAAAAGAATAATAAAAAAACGATTAAAGAAAAAAAAATAATGAAAAATCAAACTTTTTTTTTCAGGAATTAAAAAAAAGCCCAAATATATTTCCTGTCTTCTTCCTTTTTTCCTTTCACCCAAACCAAATCCCTATTCCCTGTAATTCGTAATTCCTCTTGAGTAAAAGAGAAGGCTTTCTCAACTAGTAGATTAGATACCGCCAACCTCGTTTCCTTCCCAAACCAGCAGCAAGAAACGTGAAGGTTAGCTGTTCATCTCTCAACCCTTTCCTTTTTCTTCTTCTAACTTTCATCTTCCTGCTCGCATCCTCTGTTTCCCAAAAAAAAAAAAAACTCATCAAAGACTTCATAACCTCCATCTCCCCTTCTGTTATGCCTTCCCCTTCCGTTTCCGATCAGAACCGTTTCCAAATGGTTGAAGGGTCTCCGTGTGACTGTTAAGCTCATCGTCCAGAATCATTAGGCAAAGGTCGTTGCTGTCCCTTCGACGGTTGCCCTGGTAATCAAGGCCTTGAAGGAACCCGAGAGGGATAGGAAGAAGACCAAGAACATCAAGCATAATGGGAACATTAGTCTTGATGGCGTCATCGAGATTGCTAAGATAATGAGGCCAAGGTTGATGGCTAGGGATTTGAAAGGAACGGTAAAGGATTTGATGTTCCTTGCAGTGTGCAAAGCTTTGTTAAGGCCAAGGTTGAAGGATTTGGTCTTGTTTGTCTTTCTTAAATTTTGTTAACTCTTTAAGTTTTTGAACAATTCAAGGATATATTTATTAAAAAAAAAAAAACAGATTCTTTCCATTGGAATCTTCATTTTTTTTTTTGGAGATTCAACAAAGTTTTATATGGTGATTGGTGACTAAATAAAAATGGGTGGGGATGTGTTGCATCTGGGACACCGTTGAGTTCATGGCTTGATATTTGGCTTGAATCTGGGTATGTGCTGATTTTGGCTAATTTGTGGTTTTAGAAATTGCTTTTTTTCCCCTAATTTTGTTGTGAAAATATAATCTTATAATGTCCTTGTCGAATTGGGTTTCTGCTCTTTGATTTAGCTTGGTCAAACTTTGTCCTTGTCGACAATTCAGGATTGTTTTAATGTTATTGATGCTACCAAATTGAAGTACAAGCCTGGGATTATCGTTGGGGGAGTATTTTGTATTAATAGAGCAATTAGGTACTTTTTGGAGCCTTTCATTTTGCTTGGATTGTCCACCGGTGACTAGGTTTGTTCTTGGTGTTCTTGAAAAAAGGGTGGTTTGATCCAAAAAGTAAAGGATTAAAAAAAAAGTTGTTAAGTATATATATTATATAGAAACTTAAAAAGTGGGTGGCGGCTTAAAAAATGGAAGGAAAAAAATTGAAAATGTTTTTTTTTTTAATTTTGAAGAGGTATATTTAATAATTGATTTTAATAATTATTTAAATTTTATTTAAAAAAAAAGAAAAGACACGTGTCAGCATGTTATTGGTGTGTATAAGATAAATCCACGCTGGCAGCTGAGTCAGCGGGGTCAGAGCGCGGTTTGTACACGCACTGCTGATGTGGGCAATTTTGACCTATTTTAACCTATCCCTATAACGTTAGCACCTAAATTGACACAAAGGCTAACGGCAGTACCTGAATTGTTACGGTCTCTTAGATAATAGTTAAACAACGAAAGAAAAAGATATGGTCCTGAATTTGGAAACTTACGTGAACTGTGGTGTTTGGATCTGATGCTGGGTGCAGAAAAACCCATCAAAACCATCAAGCAAGGCTTGGAGACAAACGCCACATGTAACATAGTACCATAACATTGATGTATCAATACCCTTGACAACCACATTGACTCTGAATTTTTGGTGTCTGCATAAAATATTTAAGAACAACATTAAATGTCATAGGATTATTAAACTGTTTAACTTACTCGAAAATAGAAAAAGATTATTAAAATAACGCATAAAGTTTATTCATAGATTAAATTGGGAGATATTCTAACAGGAATTCTATTCCTGGTAAACAAAAATATACTCCAATCTCGGTTGGGGTACAGTTCAGTAACTCAATTATACACCTTTCCGACACATCTTTGTACATTTCTTCTCTTGATAGAAGAGGCTTGTCTTCAGCCAAGACGAAAACAGGGGTATGGTCATCCTTAAATCTACAACCACAGAGGAAAAAAGGAAAATCCAGACCAGAATCATAAACAATGGCCAAACCATTTAAATTAGAAGAAACAATGCACATGACTTCAAGTTAATCCCATACCTCTATTTGATCTCACCAACCTGTGGAATGTCAAGATCGACATAAATTTTTGTCCCTGTTGTTATGGTCAAGGTTAAAAATTCTGTTGGGACGAAGATTCAGAGAAGATCAGGTTAAATGTATGCATAGGAAATAGTCAGAAATGCCACTGGGAAGAAAATGGAATTATGCTAAGGATGTCTTTGAAACATACCATCAACTTTCTTCACTGTTGTCCCTACTACAGCCAAGACGGGTTTGGGTTGTTGTGCCACCAGTGAGTCAAACTCAACGTGGTTTAGGAACAATGCCCAAACTGAGACCTTGATTTCATCGCCACTATAACATATGGGACATTGTTAGCCATTAATCACTGATTAGATAATAGTGAAAAGTCAAGGAAAAAAGCAAGCTATGCACTGATAACCTGAGCAATTTCAGATGCAAAGTCTGTTTTTCAACCTCCTCATCTTGCTTTCTAACCTTAATCTTGTTTGGTTTTGTAATTGCCACCAACATGCCAACAACATCTATCATAACAATCGTTATAATAAAATTAATTAGAGAATTACTATGGTTGAAAGGAATATAATAGAAATGTTTTATGACCTACCTGTCATGAATCGATATGAATCCTTCCTATCTGTGATATCTTGCATAGTTGCAAAAATAAAGTAATTTCTAGGAAATGCACTGACATCTCCTTGGAACTCATTGACAACAGTTGACAATGTGAGAAGGATAGTGTGATTGAATGATACTGCATTGTGTGTTGGTTTCTGGCATTTGACCTGAAAGTTCTCTATCTTGTACACTCCTCCCTCAGAAAGCAGGTTTTCAAACTCCGAGTCCAGAATTGGTTCCATGAGACCATGGATAGCATTTCCCTGCAAGCATCAGTTAGGAACTTGCTTGACACTAATTCTGAAGCAATATAATATTGTCAAGTGTACAACACAGACCTCATTGTCAGCAAAGAGAAAATCTATGCTTGGGAATTTCTTCGTAGTTGGGAAGATTGTGTTCCCTCGTTGCATAACCTTGAGGATAACATAATCAGCCATCCGTCCTCTCCTCAACTGAGACAGCCTAACTTGCTTTAGTGACATGATCTGCAATTAATAAAGTTGTAATGATTAGATCTAAAAACTATTAAAAGACTCTACCCATGTGCAACGCAAATGAAAATTATCAAAATCAATCAAAGCTTTGCAACAATTACTATTACCAATCGCAAGATATAACACGGGCATTTCAGCAATCAGTAATAGGAGGCAGTGGTACTATAATGATGACAGAAGAAAACAATCTAAACATGTTTGATAATTTAGGGTAAGTTTTCAAAAACTTCTTTATAAACAACATTTTTTATAGAAGCTGAAGGTGTTCCCGCTTCATCATGAATCAAGACTCTTAGGCCACAGAATGATGTGACTCTGGACAGTGCTACATATAGTTGTCCGTGATAGAAAAAGGGTTTAGGTAAATACAACCCGACTTTCTCTAGTGTTTGTCCTTGGCTCTTGTTTATAGTCATCGCATAAGAAAGCCGCAAAGGAAATTGTCTTCTATTAATCACAAAAGCCCACTTCTTATTCTCCATTGTGAATGTAATTCTGGGGATGAAAACCTTTTCTCCAATCCCACTGTTAGCAAGTATTCTGCCCTCAACTACATTAGTGGCCAGCTGTGTTATAAGTAACCTAGTGCCATTACAAAGTCCAGCAGCCTGATTAACATTCCTAAAAAGCATGACAACACACCCTACTTTTAGATTAATTTGATGATCAGGAAAGCCTGGTAGCACAAGCGAATTAAGGAGTTCTGGAGAGTGAAGAAGATTTTCGTTACGTAGGTTTTCAAAATCTCTAACCAAAGTCTCACAACTGAAGTAAGTTCTCATTTCAGACGGGATCAGATTTAGAGCATACCGGTTTATTTTATCAACCGTATCCTTATAAGGCATTACAATTGCCCTTTCTTTCAAATAATCAGTCTTCATAAAGTTGAGCTGAAAATCTTCATAAACACAATTAAAAACCGCCTGGATTGGATCTCCACGACATCTAATCAACAAGGGTTTTGGTATGGTGACTATTCTTGCATCAATCTCACTAGGGCAACTACCAGATGAGACATTGCCGTCCCCAACATCAAGTAGCCAATTTGCAAATTGTTGCAGATTTTCCTTTTCCACAGGGTTGAGACCCTTATGCGTTAGTTTCATATTTGTTCTAAGAGTGAAGACCTCAAAGAATGGCCAAAGCTCAGAATTACTAATAGATGCAGACACAATATCTGTTTTGCATCCGTGTGGAATGATTGGAAAAATCTGCCTAAAGTCACCGCCAAGGAGCAAGGTCTTGCCTCCAAAGAGTCTCCGTGACCGATCAGTTTGAGGATCAAATAGAATATCGGAGAGGCTTTTGTTAACTGCTTCAAGACAGTGTTTATGTATCATTGGGGCCTCATCCCAAATAATTAAATCTATTTTTTTCAAGAGCATTGCTAACTACGTACCCTTTATGATATCACATACAGAGCGTTCATTTATGTCAATGGGAAACCTGAACCTTGAGTGAGCCGTCCTCCCCCCTGGCAGTAGCAGAGAAGCTATTCCCGAGGAAGCCACTGCTAGAACAATGAGCCCCCTTCATCTAAGTGCAGCTATGATGGTTCTCCAAAGATACGTCTTTCCTGTACCACCATAACAATGAACAAAAAAGTGTTACGGTCTCTTCTGAAGCACTGATTCCATGACAGCATCGTACACTCTTCTCTGATCCTCATTAAGACCTCCAACCATGATTAAGTGTTGTTGCGTTAGTTCATCTCTATTGTAATCAAGTTATTGGTGGATAAGTCTGTCTTCTATGATTTGTCTGTCAACAGGCCGTGGAAGAGAGAGGTTAACTTCAACCAAGGAGCTACCATTGCTGTTGAGTAGCTTTTCAAGTTCTACCAAAACATAGCTCCTTAGGTCATCATCGGGAATGGAAAAATTTGAACTCGCCCATAGTCGGTTAAACCTATATTGGATATCATCTCCCAACAGTCTCCAATTACCCTCAAACAGTTCGGCTGGATTAACAACTTGACATCGTTGCAACATCATCACCATAAGCAACCTTAACTGTCCCGAGTTTGCAGTTTCAGCAGCCTCAGCTAGAGCATGATTCCCTTCGCAATCATCTCCTAAGAGACCGCAAACATAGCAAGCAGCTTGGAAAGTTGGATATAGAATCACATTGACCATGCAGAGGTTATCATAGTTGGTTGCACCAGGGACCACATTTAGGAGCAACCATAAGTAGAATAGAGGTCCAGAAGTTGGATGGACAGCAATAATCCTACCATATGTCCTGCGTTGCTTCCTTGGTTTCCAAACCTTTTGAGATTTTAACCAAACCCACTTAGTTGGAAAATCAGCATAGAGGAAAGTGCGAGCTTCAGGCAACCTCCGATTAGTTTCCATCCATTCAGTAAACATTATCTTATTGACATTAGGCCTCGCCAACAAATCATTAAGTGGCTGGCTATCAGAGAAGTAGACATTTTGCTGACAAGGTAAATGGATCAAAAGTCTCTGGACCGCAGATCTCGGTAATGAATATCAAATTCAAAAATTCTCCAGCAAGCCTCATAAGCAGCAACGTATCTCAAGTCCAAGTACGTCTTGATCTCATCTATGACAGGTTGTCCTCCCTCCTCATCATTTGCATTTGAAGGTTGGCTTTGCTCAATTGAAACCCTCGCTCTATCAAGGCCTTTTTTGATGTATTTGAACATATATTTGATGGCAGCTGTTGGACTACAAATCTCCACGTTTATGTGGGCATTATATCGCACGACCAAGTATGTGGAACAACAAACCTGTTGTCAAGCTCAATGCCAGATTTCTTTGCTATAATTCCAGAATCCATCCTCCTATAATTTACAAAGCCAGAATCACCAACAACTGTAGATGAGTTAAATTGCTTTGGAAAGAATTTGGAACACCTCCCTTCTTTCATGCAAGGAGCATTAAAACATGTGGTGCCGCAAGGACCGTGCATCATACACGAAGAAACAACCGCATAGCTAATGGGTTCCCCATCAAAATTAGGGAGCTTAGCCGAGATTATTTCATCAATTTCAACTGCAGTGGTCCATCTTGATTGTTCTTCTAACCAAAGAAGGATATGTACATGAGGGAGTCCTCTTTTCTGGAACTCGATAGTTTAACAAACTGTCCAACAAAAGGGAAAAAGGTCAAAACATAAAAGCACCTGATGCCATCTAAATGACTTCATTGATACATTATTATTAACAAAACAAAGAAGAAGAGAGCGAATTTGTAGACTGAAAAATAGAATTAGTAGAACAATCAATAGTTGCAGGGAAGAAGATAGCTGACCTACAATCGCATTGCCAAAATGCTTCCCATCAGTTAAGTCTCAAATTAGCTCCCTAACCTTCAATCGGAATACTCTACAAACCAAGTCAGATCTATCTTCTGCTTTCTTACCTGGAATTTGGTCCAAAGCTTCTTGAATTTCAGTCAATTTAGGGTTGCAAGTGAATGTAATAAAGAGCGATGGGTACCCAAAGTAGCTGCATATAGCCATGGCGTCTTGATAATTTGGGAACATGTAGCGTGGTCCACCAGTGTAGCTAGCAGGTAGAATAATTCTCTTTCCAACATTGTTACCATCACCTCTAGAGACAGCATCTTTAACATTGTCCAGCATGTCACATCTAAAATCCGTTTGGTGGTCCCTGTCATAAATGATCAACGGATGAGAAGGCATCAACAATAAACTAATGGAATAGATGGTCGTCCCGTAGGAGCGTATTAGACTCAACAACTCGCTGTTGAAGGAAGTAAGCATAAAATTCACGCATTGTAACTGATTGTCGCTTAAGTGCCTTCTTGACAGGAGAGTCCACATAAGGGATCCATCTTCACCATATGGGAATAGAAGAGGATACTGGAATGCCATATAGAAAGGATGTACAGTACTGATCTTCTTAGGTCCTTCATTCCGGTGTTCTATAATGATATCTCTATAAGCTTGGCATCTATCAAGATCGGCCAAAATCAGAGCAACCACCTATAAGCCTGTAGGTGTGTCATAATTTCTTTCACGACCATCCCTTCTATTGAGGAATCTAATCTTCATAGGTTGAAATCCATTCTCGACCATTCGATCTCTTGCACTTCTGAAAACTCTGGCAACACTGTTATATCATCCAACATACTTTACAAATCCTCCACATTCTGACGATTTATTTTTTCAGCTTCCTGGCCTCCAAATAGAGCATTGATTCGGTTTTCAATCTCCCGATCAGTGTCAAATATGTACAACTGTGCAAACACCAGCATCCTCCCCTCCCCTGGCAGGATACAACCCATCCGGTGATAACACAGGCCATTAAGGGAGAAAGTAAAAGGACCAGGCTTTTGATTTATCTCTTGATCCATCTTTCCACCGAAAGATGTGAATTGAAAGAGAGAGTTGTAGACTCTGATATTCTCCCTGAACAGCCTGCTGCGCCGAGGACCGGCGGGATCCATCAGTTCCCTTAGAAACTGAGGGGTGAGGCGTGTAGGTGGCAACCGAATCGTCCCCTGCCGACAAAATAAGGTGAAGACAGGATTCTCAGTTTCTCTATGTAAGTTGATACGTTCACCATACCACATGTTTGCTCCGCAGAAGGGGCAAATCCAGTTAGCACCTCCCAAATACAAAGGTTCAAAATGTCTCCCTAGAAGAAAGTACCAAGAAGAGTAGAAACAATTCAGAAGCAATCATTTGACTGCAAAGCTGTCTTGATAAATGCAGCACTTGACAAAAGAAACAAAGACACAACAGAAAAAGAAGCTACAATGAAAGGAATAACTGATAGACATTCTAGGAAAATAAAAACAGTAAAGAAAATTCAATGCTATGTTTGTCCATACTTTTATGAATGGATCCTGTTCCTATTGAATGTGCCACCACATTGACCTCATTCCCATCCAAGGTAGATGCAATTGGACCTGATTCATATAACGATGACAGTATAAGCGAAGTTGTTTAAATGCAGCAGAAATAAAAATCAAGACAAACTGTATAATGTAATGGTTAAAGAACCTTACCCACCATTGTTTCTATCAGTCACATCTGTGTATGTGAATGAGGCATTAGAGTCTGCTTCTGGCAACAAATGTTCATTGGACACGTATATAGGAGGAGCACCGTTGGCTTCAGCAGGGGGTGGGATCAGGCCAGGAGTTAGGTCTACACCAACAGAAGAAGTAACCATATGATCGACACCATTATGACGTAGACCAGGTGAAACAACATGTTCATTGAGAACAACATGAAATGGGTTGGATGGTATTTGAGGATGAGAACCATCAGCATGTTAAAGTTCTCATTGGCCCTAGAACATATATCCCGGAGCTTCTTATCTCTAATCACTTGCAACCTTGTTGATCGTTTTTTTTTTTTTTTTGCAACTTGACTTTGGGAAGAAGCCGCTCCGTGTTGGGAACAACGTGCGATATGTTCCAGAGGAGATGAGATAGCATTTGCAGTATGTTGTGACAAAGGCTCTCCTTGGGTTGCGGTGTTATAGGGCGGTTGCTGCCAATGTGTAGATTCAGAGTTCATTAGCCATGCATTTTGACTATCAGGCTCAACAGCAAGACAGTTTGATGGCATTGAAGCTCTTGTACGATTGAATCTCATTCTCTTCATTCTATTTGATCTTGCGTCATTGGTGGTAACTTGAGGTGTTTCGCAAACAGGGATTTGAGCTCTTCTACTTTTAGTCATGATAGAGTTGAGGTGTGGCAATTTCTTGATGTAACCAATACGAATAGGTGGAGGGAAACTAACAGTATAGGAAGTGAGCATGAAGATGGGGAAAAGAAAGACACAGAAGCGATATCCGACCATAACAATGGACAGCAGACACAGGTTAGGAAATAAGAAACGGGGAGGGGACACCAGAGTACACGAATCAGTCAAAAGAGATGATATAAATCATAGACAGAAGAAAATCATGGCTGATTGAAGCAAGCCAGTAGACATACTCTCTAAAACCATCACAACAAAGAAATAGAACACATTAAAGCGATGTTTAATTTTGCAAGTCATAAGAGATGTAAGCAATATAAGTGGAAAACCTAACAGGGTAACTAAGGCAACAATAGTTATGTGGAACTAAACGCCCAGATTGTAAATGCGAATAAAAAAGAGAATCTGAAAAGAATTAACAACCTCCATTTGGGAAAAATGAGAAAACAATATCCAAGTAAATAAACAAAGAAGCTAACCGTCAGGTGAGATATCTGATGCAGTTAGAACCAAATCTCGAGGATCCCTGGTGGAACTTGATAGTTCAAGTGTGTGAACTCCAAGGACAGAAAAGTCCAAATATGGCATAAATGCGTTGTCAGAAGGTTTTGAACCAAGATTACATACAGAAACTGACTGTTCAACATTACAACAACCTACAGATATCTCGATCTTAGAATTTTTACTAAGCTGTTCTCGTATGTCTTTCTCCCTATCTCCACATGATGGACGTGGGAAATTAATAGTCAAAGGTTCACTTTTGGTTTCACACGCAGGCGACATAAGAAAACCTCTAGACATAAGCACTTGGCAAGTTTGACCTTGAACAGAGAACGACTGCTTGTTTGCAGGTACCGGTTGTTCTGGACTCGCTATTTCTTGAGGACCACTTAACTCCTGCCTAACGAAACTATGTAGACAATGTTTAGACCTCTTTTGCCTATTAATTTCAACCCTCATGAGCCTGTTAACCCTTGCCTGATTACCCCAAACATAAAGCAGTTGACATGGACTGCGAGATGCAGTCCGTATGGCTTAACGAAGACAATAAATATCAAATATCTGTCCAACAAAACTAACTACACAAATCACACGAGGACCAGCACATGTAAAGACTACCATAAGAGGTTTTAAATAAGTGAACAAAACAAACCAAGGTTGGAAATCTTCAATTGCAAGGTCAGTAATACAGATTTGGACCACTGCATTCTGCAAAAAAAGGAAAAAAAAAGACACATATGAGTACCAATGAAATTAAAAAAAAGAAAGGCTAAGCATCAGCTAAAAAGGATTAAGGTAACACAAACCAGGAAATGTGACTCAAGCAGTGTCGTTAGCAACCTTGAAGAGGACCTGCAAGGAAGAAAGGAAGGCTAACTCAAGCCCAGAGCAAACAGGCATACAAATAACCAACTAATAGATAAGAGAAAGCAAGTATCATGAAAAGGCACAACCTTTCTCAAACTTAAGTCAAAGAGATGAGAAAACTCAACCCCAAAGCAAGGATCGATGCAAGCAGGCATCCAAACGACCCAAAAATAACCAAATAATACATAAGAACATTGATTTGAGAAGACATTCTTAACAAACAGAAAGTAAGCATCGTGAAAAGACACGGCCTTTCTCAACCTCAAGTCAAAAAGATGAAAAACAAACCTACCTTAGATGTTGAAAGTACTGCAGCAGTCCAAGAAAAGTCCTACAAAATGAAAACAACAATAAACGATCCAGACTACAAAAAAACAAAAACAAAAAACCGAATGCAATCAGCAATATACACTAAAAATCTCCAAGTTCAACAAAAAATGCATGTAGTAAAGGCTCCTAAGAAGATTTACCACAAAATCAAAACCCGAATCCACTCCCCTAAACAGAAGAAAACAGACAAGAACGTTGAAACGGAGGAAAAAAAAAGCAGTTAAAACACAAAACCCAACACAAATTAGAGATTCCCAAAGAGCGAGGAAACAAAGAAATGAGTTAACCTTTGGTTGGCGGGAATGAAAATGTTGCGTTAGAAGCGGAAGCAAAGATGAAGAAACCCAGCAAAAATCAAACCCTAAATGCAGGGGAAATATCTATGGCAGAAATCAAAGATGACCAGATGGAGAAGAAGAGGAATGCCTAATCCAGACAGAAGACCAAATAAGAAAATGAGAAAAAGCAAATAAGGAGTGCTCATGATAGAGAAAGTAAATAAATACTGAATTGGTGGTTGGAAAAAGCCTAAAATTTAGGAGCACATATCTAGTTCACGTGATTGTCAAAGTTAAGAGGCAAAGCGAGGTGAGCAAGTCTCCGAGAATGGCACTAAAACGGCAATAAAGAAATTTGGAGGGAAGAAAATACAGAGAGAACATAACGAAGAACAGAAATAATTTGTCCTGGTGTGACAGAAGGGTAGACAGTCAAAGCAGAGCCCCACTCTCCAATAAACAACAAATCTTTCCATAGACAAAAAAACGAAACCCAAATCCACGGAAAGTAAGAACACGCTAGGCCCATTTTCTTTTTTTCCCCAAAGCTAGGCCCAAGTGAAATGAAAAACTCATATAAATTAATATATACTTAAAATAATAAAATTATAAATAAGCAGCTATTAGTTGGTACATTAGGAAGAAAGTAGGAATATTTATGATGCGCCCAAGGCTTATCATGGAGGGAATGATGCGCCAAGGACTTATCATGGACTTAAAGACAAGCATGGAGAGCATGGAAAGGATGTGCAAGGGCTGCAAGGAAGCATGGAGATGCATGGAGATCATGGAGATATTGATAAGTATGTTCCAAGCACCAAAAAGATGTCATTCGATCCATTGAAGATGCCTATTGGTCTGGTGACTAGAACAAGAGCTAAGAGATTCAAGGATGCACTCATGGGCCTTGTTCGAACTCATCTTGATGACATGAAGACCATTCAAGTTCAATTGAAGAGCTTTGATGATGATTTGAGCAAGAAATTACCAATCAATTACAAGTTCATCACTTTGCTTGCTATTGATTCTAAATGGCCGGATTGACATTGTGGGCTTTATTCTATCTTAGATTAGCTATTTAATTAGTTTAGATGACATTGGGTTGGGTCTTGTTTGACTAAGTCCAATCCTTGTTTAATTATGCTTTGTTATTTACTTTTCCTAGTAGGACTTTGATTAGGCTCTTTCATTGTCCTTTCATTTATGTAAACCGCCCTTATGGCTTTAGGATTAGATGAGGGGCGTCCCCTATGCCTATATAAAGGGACCAACCCCCTCTTGTAAACACAAGTTAAGTTTTCAATAAAGATTTTGAGGTTTATTCACCCAAATTGATTATCTTAGCTTCATTGTTCTAGTTTGAGCATACTTATGGTTCTTCAATCTTGTAGCAAACAATTAGGTTGTGATTGCTTAATCGTTTGTGAACTTTGTGATCTTAGGTTAACAATTGCAGGTCTAATTAGAGATCTAAGGCCGACGAAAGAAGAAGGGTTCCTAGTAGGACTTTGATTAGGCTCTTTCCTTGTCCTTTCCTTTATGTAAACCGCCCTTATGGCTTTAGGATTAGATGAGGGGCGTCCCTTATGCCTATATAAAGGGACCAACCCCCTCTTGTAAACAAAAGTTAAGTTTTCAATAAAGATTTTGAGGTTTATTCACCCAAATTGATTATCTTAGCTTCATTGTTCTAGTTTGAGCATACTTAGGGTTCTTCAATCTTGTAGAGTCCTAGCAAACAATTAGGTTGTGATTGCTTAATTGTTTGTGAACTTTGTGATCTTAGGTTAACAATTGCAGGTCTAATTGGAGATCTAAGGCCGACAAAAGAAGAAGGGTTGCTTTGTGAAGGTTGCCGACATACACATCTAGAAGTTGAGGTTGTCAAGTTGATCTTTGAAGGCTTTTCAAGGATAGATTTGAATCTAATACAACTAGATTCGTATCAATTGGTAATCAAAGCATATGTTATTCATCTTCAATCGGTAAATCTATCCTTCTTTCATCAATCATCGAGTTCTAAATCCATCTTCATCCATCTAGTTGAAAATTAAAAAAAAAAATCAGAAACTTTGGAATTTTATCGTGGATTCATCTTAGCTCCGATTGACTTGAAATTTCAGATTTGGAGTCCTCATACCTTGTAGTTATATCGAAAAATATCAAAAAAATAAAAAAAAAGTAAAAAAAAAAATTCGACCAGAAATTTGTGATTTTTGTTCTGGGTTCGTTTGAGGTCAGAAAGCTTTGAAATTTGAGATTTAGAGTTATTTTTGTGTGATCTTTTTGAGAAAAATATCAAAAAAATTTTTTTAAAAAAAATCTATGTTGTTATCGCAATTTTGGGAATTTGGGGATTAGGGTTTTGAGTTCTTGTTGCAATTGAGCTAATTTGTTGCAATTAACCCTAATTGAGTGCAATTGATTGTTTTGTTTGAGATTCTTGGGTTGCTTTTGCTGTGATTAAAGGTTTAATTTGAAGAATTTAAGGTTGGAACCCTATTGGATTCAAGTGGTGCAAAATTGGATTTAAGTGATACTAGGGTTCTTGATTAAATTGAATTGGTTGAATTGTGTTTTGTGTGTTTTTGATTGGATTTGTGCAGCAAGCTTGGGCGCATCAATTTACACCACCTAAGTAAAAGGTTGTAGCTATTTTAAAAAAACCGTAGATAATTAAAATCCAATTCCTAAAGGGAAAAAAGCCAAAAAAAAACCAAGTCCTAAAGGGGATGGAATAAATCTATATCTATAGAGAATGTAAAAAATTCAAAGCTAAAAAGTCAATTATAATAACAAAATGGAATTGTGGATGAAGGGAATTTATGCAATTAGTAATAGTACTTGAAGGGAATATATGTAATTAGAAAGAATACCCTAAATATAAGGCAAGAAGTCAATATTAATCAAGCAAAAAGGGCAATAAATATATATTTTTTTTAGAAAGGCCCAAAAATTAGCCCAAATGGAGGTAAAAAAACATCATGAGGGGCAAATGAAGCTAAACCCTCTTGATGGTGGGATCGAATGGGGTTGTGGGACTGGGTGAGTATAAGAAATGAAGGTAAACCCTATAAGTTGTGGGGCCGGATATGAGTGGAAAGTGGGTCCTATAATTTTCAACGAATAGAAGAGCTCCTTGCAATACAAAACAAAGTTAACTCTTAATAGCAAGCTAAACCCTAAACTGAATGGGACCCAAGCCACCCAAAACAAAGCTAAACCCTAAGCATCGTGGGACCCACAGCAACAACCAATGGAAATGATGCAAATGGCGCATGGAGAGGCACTCTTAAGGGAAACATGTAAAGATGTGGTTCAAAAAAAAGGTACGTTCTTTGCTTTTATATTCTACATAGATTTGTAATATTCAAACTATATGAAACAAACTAACTCAAAAGCAACATGATAAATCAACTCAAACAATAATTTACATATTTATATATTTGAGTCGTTTATTAAAAGCAAGAACATAAAACTAAAAAGAAAACTCGTCTCTTCCCTTTGGTGTGGTAGCCAATAAAAAGAGGAATAGTAAACAATGGGACGGGGAGAGAGAAAACAATGGAAAACAATAGCATTAGAAGAAAATAAAGAAAACAATGGAAGAGGAGAGAGTGGGAGACAAGGAGAGGGGAGAGAAATGGTAAGATTTTGTGTTTCAATGTATTTTCTTTGGTGTAGTCTTCGGTACACTCGTTGTGGTACACCCGTTTACAATTGTGGTACACCCGGTAATCCTGACCCTTGGTGATACGAATCTAGTTGTATATCGGACCAAATCCACCTTAGAGACCCGCCTAAGATCAACTTGAATCACCAAACTTCTAGATGTGTATGTCGACAATCTTCACTTGATAAATCTTCCTTCGTTCGTCGGCCTTAGACCTCCAAGTCGACCTGCACTTGAACACCTAAGATCACAAGATTCACAAACAATTAAGCAATCACAACCTAATTCCTTGCTAGGACTCTACAAGATTGAAGAACCCTAAGTTTGCTCAAACTAGAACAAAGAAGCCAAATAATCGATATGGGTGTGTAAACCTCTCAACTTTATTGATAACTTGACTTATGTTTACAAGAGATAAAAGAGCCCTTATATAGGGGAGGGGTTGG
>AWWV01012157.1:0-10874 GCA_001974805.1 Corchorus capsularis | reverse complement strand
TGTAAACATAAGTCAAGTTATCAATAAAGTTGAGAGGTTTACACACCCATATCGATTATTTGGCTTCTTTGTTCTAGTTTGAGCAAACTTAGGGTTCTTCAATCTTGTAGAGTCCTAGCAAGCAATTAGGTTGTGATTGCTTAATTGTTTGTGAATCTTGTGATCTTAGGTGTTCAAGTGCAGGTCGACTTGGAGGTCTAAGGCCGACGAACGAAGGAAGATTTATCAAGTGAAGATTGTCGGCATACACATCTAGAAGTTTGGTGATTCAAGTTGATCTTAGGAGGGTCTCTAAGGTGGATTTGGTCCGATATACAACTAGATTCGTATCAATTGGTAATCAGAGCTTAGGTTTATCATCTTCAATCGGTAAATCTATCTTTTACTCATCATTCATCACATCGATTTCACCCACACTCTCATCGCACCACCCTTCTTGAAAATTCAAAAAAAGCAACAACTTTGAAAATTCATAGCCTATTCATCTTACATCTTTTTGCTTTGAAATTTCAGATTTGAGTCCCTTATAACTAGTAGTTATATTGAAAAATATAAAAAAAATAAAAAAAATTTCGACCAGAA
The DNA here is from genome assembly GCA_001974805.1 of Corchorus capsularis. Taxonomy (NCBI): domain Eukaryota; kingdom Viridiplantae; phylum Streptophyta; class Magnoliopsida; order Malvales; family Malvaceae; genus Corchorus; species Corchorus capsularis. Next base: position 10,292 of record AWWV01012157.1, on the reverse strand, counting down.
ACTTGTGATTTTTGTTCTGGATTCGTTTGAGCTCGGAAAGCTGTGAAATTTGAGCTTTAGACTTATTTTGGTGTGATCTTTCTGGGAAAAATATTGAAATAAATCAAAAAAAATTGTGCTACTATCGATTTTTTTCAGGAACTAGGGTTCTTAGTTTGGGAAATTTGGGGATTAGGGTTTTCTTGTGCAATTGATCTAATTAGTTGCAATAACTCTAATTGATTGAGTAATTGAGATTCTTGGGTTGCTTTTGCTGTGAATTGTGATTTGATTTGAAGAATTTCAGGTCAAAAACCCTATTGGAGACAAGTAGTACAAAATTGCAATTAAGTGGTACTAGGGTTTTCTAATCGACTTGATTATTTGAATTGTGTTTGAATTGAGTTTTGTGCAGCAACTTTGGAGAAGAAATTCGACATCAAGAGCCTGCATAAGTGGTTTGTTTGGTTTAAGATCACTTTCCTTTGATTCACAATAATTTTGCTACTAATTGTTTGTTCCTCAAGTAGGTCACGAGAAGAAAGGAGTGCTCTAGGAGTTGCTCTAGGAGTTGCTCTTACTAGGCCTATTGCAAGCTAGAAAGAGGCATAATGATGCGCTAAGGGCTTATCATGGTTTAGAAGGACACATTGGAGCCAATGAAGATCATGGAGTTGTCATCGATGCTAGCTTGGAGGAGCCTGGAGATGGAAGCACTTGTGACCGGCCATTGTTTGGGGAAGCCGCGCAACACCGGCCACGCGACTTGGAGATGCCCGGCCATCACTGGCCACGCGACATGGCCATGCCCGGCCACAACCGGCCACATGATTCTTTAACTATACTGTTGGGGCCAATAACAAGGGCTCGGGCTAAAAGGTTTAAGGAAGCTTTAGTGGGCTTTATAAGATCTCATCTTGAAGAATTGAAGACCATTGAAGACTCATTGGGCCGATTTGATGACCACACACCAAGGAATATTCCAAACGATTCCATGGTGTGTACCATGTTATCCATCGATGAGCATTAAGCTTAGCATTGTGTAATTCGGCCATTGGGGCCTTTATTCTATCTTAGATTAGTTATTTATTTAGTCTAGAAGACATAGGGTTGGGCCTTGTTTGACTAAGTCCAATCCTTGCTTAATTATGTAATGTTATTTACTTTTCCTAGTAGGACAAGGAGTATGTTATTTCCTTGTTCCTTCCTTTTAATTATGCCGCCCCTTATAGGATTAGGATTTGGGTTTGGAGAAGGTTATGCGCCAACCCCTCCCCTATATAAGGGCTCTTTTATCTCTTGTAAACATAAGTCAAGTTATCAATAAAGTTGAGAGGTTTACACACACCCATATCGATTATTTGGCTTCTTTGTTCTAGTTTGAGCAAACTTAGGGTTCTTCAATCTTGTAGAGTCCTAGCAAGCAATTAGGTTGTGATTGCTTAATTGTTTGTGAATCTTGTGATCTTAGGTGTTCAAGTGCAGGTCGACTTGGAGGTCTAAGGCCGACGAACGAAGGAAGATTTATCAAGTGAAGATTGTCGACATACACATCTAGAAGTTTGGTGATTCAAGTTTATCTTAGGCGGGTCTCTAAGGTAGATTTGGTCCGATATACAACTAGATTCGTATCACTTGGATAAGCTTACTTTTATCCTAACCATTGGATATTAAAAGTTATAACCTATTAAACCGGTTTTAAAAACCTGCTGAGATGAATTTGTACGTGGTAGTCCTCATGATAGACTTTTACATTTTTTTTCTTTCAACAGCTGATATTACTGTATTTTTTTTTCTTTAACCATTTTTTTACTGTATTCCTTTTTATTTATTTATTTAAAATACTTTTATTATAATTGATGGTTTTTTTTATAAGAACAATATTCATGGCAGATTCGAGTGGCAATTCCCCTACCACTGGCTAGTCCCTTATTTTTGGGTTCTTCTCCAACAATATGGATTAAATCACGTTTAAGCTGATGCCAAATCAGATCTTAGCCATGGTGAGGCAATTTTTGCGGTGGTCATGGTTTGTCTTTTCGTGAGTGGCTTTGCCTAGTCATGGGGACCAATTGGTTGGCTAATTCCTAGCGAGACATTCCCTCTGGAGACATGACCTACCGGATTTGCCTTCTGATGAGATCAAGATGTTACATGTATTTTGTATCTACTTTGCATGTATTTGATATGTTTATATGTTATTTTACCCTATAATATGATGTTTTGCACTTGTAGGTCTAATTAGAGAGAAAGTTGCAATATGTCTAAAATGGAGCAAAATGAAGCTATTTGGAGCACAATTTGATTGAAGCCCAAAAGGAGACCTCAAGATGGTGATTTCGACCATTATTCATTGGATGTGGTGAACCACTTCTTCAATGTGGTGAACTATGTGTTGATGAAGCTCATGAAAGTTACCAATGGAAGCTTGAATGATCATCAATGGATATCCAAGAAGACAACTTGAGAAGATGAAGATGAGAGCCGCCCAATGAAGAGTATGTGGTTAACCATATTCTACTAATGGTTGCCCATATTATCATGCTAGTCCAAGTCAATGCAAGTGATGTATAGGAAACCATATGTGCTTACACGGGGACTTATATTTCACTACTTTGCTCAACAAGGCCGGCCATACTCAAGGACTTCTAAGTCATTTGCACTCCCAGCTAACCCTTGCTCTACTTTGCCTATAAATACTCTTGTATTCTTACTACCCTAGTTGTCCACCTTATGTTAACATAGATAGTTCTCATATTGTTTGTTAGCCAGCCGCCCAACGCTTAGAAGAATGGAGTTTTCACTCAATCTCATGAGCGAGTAGTTCTCTTATACTTCCTTTGTCTCCCATGTAGATTTCTATTCATTATGTTATGGTGAGACTTTGTTCTTAATTGAAGTTCTTATGCATGATACATTCAAATATGATTCGCTATTCTTAATCTTATGTTTATCTTATGATTGTATGGGTGTTGCGTGCCATTTATGTGATTGTTTGATAAGTTAATGTCGATTTGTATCTATTGATTATACAATATGCTTTTTGAGTATATTTGATTAGATCTGATTCAAGTGGTAAAGATAATTGTATTATAACCTTTCTCCTGCGTATGATTATCTGAGAATCTCATTTGTCTTGATTATATAACATACTACGGAGTTATATGGTTCACTGCTATCTCATATTTATCTTTCTATGGGCTACGGTTTTACATAGATCTAGGATGATATGTTATAGTTAATAGCTTGGTTAATTGTTCGGTGTACTTTATGCCTCATGTATCCATATAGAGGGATGCTTTCTAACGAATCTATATAGCTTAGAAGGGAGACGCGATGTCGATAAATAAGTGAAACCCACCTTATATAGGTAAAGAACTTGGAATTGGTGCATAACTATTAGCTACCGTATAGTCCTTCCCAGTGACAAGTTGTGACTTGCCCGTTTGCAAAGAGTTATAATCGGATATCCTGCCAAGATGTATGCATGTTTATTTGCTTGTTATCTTTTATGTCAAGGACCCATTACACATGATAGATCCCTTAAAGTAAGGGATTGTTATCTATCATGAGTGGATTTGCAAATGGCAGATTCGAGTGGCGGATTCCCCTACCACTAGCTAGTCTCTTATTTTTGGATTCTTCTCCAACTTTCAAAACTATTCCCTAAAGGACACATGTCAACCCTAAAACCCCGCATGTGTAATCTGCTAAACTCCAGTGACAGTGTATTGTATAATTTTCCTAGTATCAATTAACAATCAATTAAACAATAAGTTTCACAATCAATTATTTCTTAAGTAGTTATTTGATATACTAACAGTGTAAATTTTGGACTTCACAAGCGGGGTGAGGAGTTGACACATGTCCATTTTCATAATTAATTTTGTTTTTAATATTCAAAACTATTTCCTAAAGGACACATGTCAACCCTTAACCTCGCATGTGTAGTCTGCTAAACTCCACTGACAGTGTATTTTTTATTATTGGATAATTGTTTAGTACACTGACAATGTAAATTTTAGACTCCACAAGCGGGGGTGAGGACTAAGGAGTTGGCACATACCCATTTTTTGAATTAATTTTGTGTTTAAAATTTAAAACTATTTCCTAAAGGACACATGCCAACCCTAAACCTCCGCATGTGTAGTCCACTAAACTCCACATGGACCTGATAATAACTCTTTATTTTTCGGTTTCCATGTAGAAAACCTATTCTATGTCCTTGTTTTTTTTCTTTGTTAAAAAAAGGTCTCTTGGTGGACATCATTGATCCTAGGGGCTCTCAATCACCTCTCCCTCCCGGGGACTCCATGGCAAGGGGCACCAACGGTCAATAATGGGGCATGCCAAGAGTGGATCTTTACACAGGGTGGGTTTGAGTAAGAGTCTATTTGAGAAACTCTTTACATTATCTCAGACTCAAACCCAAGACCACGCCTGTCAGGGAACCTCAAACTCGGCCTAACCACTAAGTCACCTACCGCATGCCTCTTTTATGTAAAGGTGACAAAATGAACCCGACCCGAAAAAACCCCGCCCGAAAACCCGAACCCGAACTTGACCTGAACCCGATTGACCATAAAAAGTCAAATACCTAAACCCACCTGAACCCAAAACAAAAAAAAAACCCCGAACCCGAATCCAGAAAAACCCGAATTCAATATTAATATTTGAAAATAATGAAACTTGTAATTAAACAAAATTTTGATAAATTAAATAATTTATTAATATAAATAAAATGAATTAATTTAATTAATTTCAATTATAATCTTTTGAAATTAATTAATTATGTCATGTACTTAATCTTCAAGATATCATCAAATCAGAAGTAGTTTAGTAGAGTTACATAGTTATATGTTAAAGGAATGAAGACTCATTTTCCTCGGTGCGAAGAAAGTCGATAAATTACTATCTTTCCCAATTACATATTATTTGTTAGAAATTTAGGATACATCATATATGTCATATGTATCGGTTCGACTTTACATGTAGGCATGTAATTTTAGGAACATGATGCTTATACATAATTGACATTACATTGCATCTAGGTCATAGTAAATAAATAATCATTTCTGAAAATTTCATTTATGCCGTATAGTTTTTCATATGAATATGTTTAAAAGGTAAATTAATAAATTACACATAAAATTTGAAAAGGTAATAACATTATTCATCCGAAAAAAAAGGGTAAATGATCTGGTCAAAATCCAGACCGAACCCGAACCCAAATTAACCTGACTCAAATTCAACCCGAACCCGAATTAACCTGACTCAAATTCAACCTGAACCTAAATCATCCTGACCTGACTCAAGTCCGAACCCAACCTGACTCGCTCATTTGCCACCTCTGCTTTTATTTTATGTCCTTGTTGATGGACAACATAAAAGTATCTACATTTATAGTATTAATAATCAATTAAATTTCAAAACTAGAATTTTTTTTGGTAGAAAATCAGAAGTTTTTTCTGTTTATTAAAAAACTAACATAATAATAAAAATTAATGATGACATGAAAACTTTTCTTATTCTTAAACATCTTTTCTCTTGTAAAAAAAAAGACTTTTCGGGTCGTTTACCTTACACAAGGTTTTAAAAATCGGATCGCCCATGGAATTAATGAAGTTTCCGGTCGATAGTCTGACCGATTCAATCGGTCCAACCATCGATCCGATTTGATAAGGTCGATTGAGGTCAAAATAATATTTTTATATATAATAAATATTAATTGTTGTATAATAATGACATAAAAAGCATTCTAGTAGGGTGGTTAATAGAGCTGTCAAAAGCTGACCCGAACCGTGAACCCGCCCAAACCCGAACTCGCCCAACCCGATTTGACCAGAAAAAGTAAACGACTCGAACCCGCCCGACCCGAGACCCGAATGACCCGCAACCCAGATGACCCGAATAACCTGAGAAGTTAACCCGAATGACCCGAGAATATTATAAACTAAAATTATCTTTTATTCAATAAAATTTATAATTTTACTTATTCTAAATCATCATTTATTCAATACAATTAATATTATTGTTATAATTTTACCTATTATAAATCATGTTAAATTTGCTAAAATTCATTATATGAACAATAATTATATGAACAACCACTAAAATTAAATCAGTTATATGAATAATTTATGATAAATTTATAATTAGTAATTTATTTTTTAAAATAATGAATAAATAGTAATACTTGGTAATTTCTTGATGATTTTATCTATTTGGTACTACGACTGTATTAATAATCTAGCTGGTAAGGGTTGTAATTCTATTTTCATTGTTCATGGATAGCTATATTATTAATTAATTTATAATAATAATTGAAGTAATGAAAAAATATATAAATTTAGATATTACATAAATAATATTTTATTTATAATAATACACTATCAATAATGTTTTTGCTTTTTATACGGCTTAAAATGTTCACATACCCCATCTGATAATTAATTATGTATTTAATATTCAAAACCTACCTCACCTAATAATCAATTATGTAATTGATATTCAAAATTAATATCTAAGGAGTCACATATCAAGTATTATATCCTTTAACCTCGCATATGTAGTCTGCTAAACTTCGTTGATAATAGATTAATGTTTCTACTTATTTATATAATAAATCGAACAATAAATATATTTAAAAAAGTTGAGTATTGAAAATAAAAAAATTCAATGCTTACTCGATTGACCCGAAACCCGAGTGACCCGAGGTCAAAACCCGAACCCGTCCAACCCGAGACCCGATAGACTCGGAACCCGAATGACCCGAGACCCGAATGAACCGAAACCCGTATGACCTGATACCCGAATAACCCGAACCCAGATGACCTGTAACCCGAATGACCCGAGAAAATTGTCTGACCCGGACCCAGATGACCCGAACCCGCCCAACCCGCCTATTTGACACCTCTAGTGGTTAAGTAGTTTATAAACTTTTTACTTTATTATGGGTTAAAATCCCACTACCAGCAAACTTTTTTCAAATTTTAAATCAAAGTCAACATGTCTAGAACTGGTCGGAACCGATCCGATTCTCTTGTTCAACCGTTGGTTGAACCGGTTAAAACCCGATTGTTGGTTTTTTTATTGACCGAAAACTTTGCATATTATCCAGACCAAAAAGGCCTCCGGTAACCAATTCAACCAATCGAACCGACCGATCTGATCCGGTTTTTAAAAAAATAACCTTACATTACATCCACAAAGTTGTATTGGTTGCTTTTATGCTTGATACAATTCATAATTATTAATTTGTGCAAGAAAAAAATTCATTATTATTAAACCAAAATTACTTTTATTTTTTTTAGAATAAACTGATTAAATTTCATTAACTTAAAGATTGAGTCTTGGGTGGTAGTGTCCGGTACTGCACATAGTTAGCTAAATTAAAACTAGCTAGTCTTGCCAATTTATGAGCACAATAATTAACTTCTTTTCGTACATGCTTAAATGAAATACAATCACCGAAAGTAGGTAACGCACAAATCTCATCAATCAATAATCTAAGCCTCCTTCGAGTGCGCTGCATCTTTGCGGTTTATTGTAGATATAGCGACCAAACAATCACTTTCAATAACACAATGGTGAAAACCTTCATCCTTTGCAAATTGCTTTCCCATTCGAATTGCAAAAGCTTCAGCAAACAATGAATCATGTACAAAAGCACACTTCTTAATAGCACAGGCCAAAACCTCACTATTTGTGTCCCGGATTACAGCCCTACCTCCAGCTTCATCAAATGCTGAATCCACATTAATCTTCACCATGGCAGCAAGTGGAGGAATTCCATCGAGTAACAAGCACATTGTTGGCACCCGAAACTCCTACGCTGTTCAACATATCTTTTTTATTCCCCTTAATTAATCCCTTATAATTAATAATCAAGCAATGGAGTATTCTAGCAATCAAGGTATAGCTTACAGTTGATCTAAATTTATTAGGTTATTATTATTTGGTTATATATCATTTAAATTTAATATAATCAATCAATAATAATCTTATTTTTCCTATATAAAATATATTTTTAAAAGAAAAAGAAAAGAAAATCCATTATCCATTATATATATACTATATATTATTTTTGTCCCTATGGAATTTACTCAAAAGCCCTTTCAACTTTTAATTTGGAACAACCTTATCGCCCCATTTTGGTCTTTTCTCAAATGGTTAATTACTTTAATATCCTTCTAATCTTAACCCTTTTTCTAAAAATACATTGTCTTTTTATGTAATTTTAGAATCTAACTTCAATTAATGGTGTTCCCACCATTTTAAATGCATGATTAATGGTGTTCCCACCTTTTTAAATTCCATATATATACTAATCTGTTGACTATTGGGTTTTATGAGGATTCTGTAATTTTATATGTTGCTCAAACCTTTTTCCTTCTTTAGTCCATTTTTCCAGTCCATTTTTTTTGGGTCCGTTTACGGTTTGCACACAAATATTCAGTTTACATTTAGTATGACCCCTATGATGTATTTTTTGATAATTGGGTGTGTTGGGTTATTAGAATAAATTGCATTTTCTGAAATTATTAACATAATAAGTGCATTTTTTATAGACACTGTTAATTGTTTTTTGAAGACGGTGCTTGCTGAAAACTCCTTTCAACTTTTCACCATGGACAACCTTTTCTTCATTTGCTAATTACTTAGTAATCCTTATGTTCTATATGGTTTGTGTTGGATTGTGAAAGTAAATTTCAGTTGTGTTGACTATTTTTAAGATGATTAACTATGTTCACACACATTAGTGTATTTTAATGGATCATATTAAGTGTCAAGGATAAATGATCCTTTCTATACTTGCCTATCTTTTTGGGTTTTTTTTTATTAATTAGAAGAGTTATAATTGTTTTGCTAAAGACCCATTTTTATTCTATACTCATCTAATTCCAATAATAGTGTGAAAAATATCAACATGTATTGAACTGTTCAGAATGAATGCAAACACTTTTTCTTTTGGCACAAAAATGCAAGGACTTTTAAATATACTCTATTTCACTTTAAAAAACAAGAAAATTATTGAATAGATTTACAATGTCTCATATCTTACTTTCTGTAATTGTTTATAAAACAGATGCATCAAATAAATAAAAAAATCTCACATAAAAACATGCCTGTAGCGCAAGCGCATGCTATCCCTCTTGTTATTATTATTAAACCTACTATTAATTTTATAAGCAATGTTCTCATTGAGAAACACATGGCATTTGATGACAAGTGTCAATAGTTAATTTTCTAATGTTTTGTTTATTATATTTGTATTTATTTAGTTTGAAAAAATTAAAAGACATTCATTCCCTTTCTATATAAAATAAATTATCAAATAATTATAAAATTAATTATAAATTTGTTATGAATATACATGTATGTTGTGGATGTCCATGAATCTAATTAAAGCATGGATAAGATTAATGACTTGGTCTATTCATACACATATATCTATGTACCAAGTTCATCCCCTTATATTTATGGTGATGTATCTATGTACCTATAAATAGGCCACTTACTTTGTTATGAAATAAGATGAATGAGAACAATTTCTCACATTCTTTATATTTTGTTCTTCTCCATATTCTATTGTCTTTCTAATCTCTTGTCTTTTCCATACTTCAATTTTACTCCATTTCTTTGTTTTGTTATCATTTCACAACAAAATTTCATTTCTTAACTGAATTTTCTTAAAAGAATTTATTTTAAAATAAAACAGCCGCACGCGAAGCGCGGTCGAAAAGTTCTAGTTTGAATTAAGCAAGTGTTTTTTTTCTCTTATATCTAAAAAAAATTCATAAAGCTGGCCAAAGAAAAAAAAAGAAAAGAAAAAATGCGAAAGCGAAAAAAAAAAAAAAAAATGACAAAGCAAAAAAGCAAAAGAACCGACCAAAAAAAAGGAAAGTCTAAAATCTCAAATTAGGGACCCTGAACTTTGTCAAAAAGGTCAAATAAGTGCCCAAACTATGAAAAAGGTCAAATTAGTGCCTGAACTTTTCGATTTGGGTCAATTCAGTCCAAAATGTTTTGGATTATTTACATTTAACAGATTTATAATCTAACATTTTGGACTGAATTGATCCAAATCGAAAAGTTCAGGCACTAATTTGACTTTTTCATAGTTTGAGCACTTATTTGACCCTTTTGGCAAAGTTTAGAACCCTAATTGAGATTTTAGCCAGAAAGAAAGCAAAAGACGAGAGCTGTGATAAGAACTAGCGTCACAGCCAGTTCCCCCAACTTGCTTGGAATAAAAACAGGGTTGACAACACTGAGAAAGGAACGAAGGAGCCGCCTCTCTCTACAAAAAA